>JAGDQO010001072.1:0-137157 GCA_018342035.1 Solanum appendiculatum | reverse complement strand
GTTGTTCTTGATGTTCTTATTCTTGTTCTTATTATTGTTGTTATTGTTGTTGTTCTTTTTCTTGTTGTTCTTGTTCTTGTTCTTGTTCTTCTTGTTCTTATTTTTTTTGTTGTTGTTGTTGTTCTTATTCTTGTTCTTGTTATTGTTGTTATTGTTGTTGTTGTTATTTTTCTTGTGGTTCTTGTTCTTGTTCTTATTCTTCTTGTTTTTAATCTTTTTATTGTTGTTATTGTTGTTCTCTAGGTTCGTATGTCTTGTCTTCCATTCCTTTCCGTTCTCTATTACTCGTGTTTTTGTTGTTGTTGTTCTTATTGTCGTAGTTGTGTGCTTTTTCCTGTTCTTCGTCTGCTAAGGTTACTATCACTGCCCCGAGGTGCAGGCCTCCCCCACGGCCTCGAGGCTCCTGCCGAGGCGAGGCTCCCCTACCCTGGCCCTCATATAGTCTCTGTTCTTGTTGTTAATTTTTGTTTTTCTTGATTTTGTTGTTGGTTCATCTTGTTCTTATATTTTGAGGTCGTGTTATCGTCTCGCCTTCTTGTTACTTCGTTGGTAGGCTGAAATTGGCTCTCCTCTTGTTGCTCTCATCTTGTCTGTGCAGGTTGTTGTTGTTCTTTTTTTGTTGTTGTTTGAGGAGTCCTGTCCTCGTTTAAAATGTTCTTTTCCTTGATGTCTGTCGAGGTTTTGTCTGGTATGTCGCGAACTATGACTTGAAAACTTACCACACTCAGGCTCAAGTGATCAGGTCTACTGAATGCTTAATCATCATATGCCGAGGTGCCAAGTGCACGGTAGAGAGAAGGTCGCGGTAGACCGCGCTTCGCTTTGTCTCATCCAGAGTTAATCACTGTCAGCCAGTACGTGACAGATTGACCGCCTAACAAGTAGTCACATGGCATATAGGACCCCCCAGAGAGTGCCGCCAACATCACGAGTTGCTTAGCACTATACATCATTCAAAAAATATCTCAATACAGAGCGAGGAGAAGAAGATGTCGAAAAAGAGGAAAATAGATTGTACTGTAGCGCGGGTATGGGGGCCACGCCTCGGGGCAGGACGCCTCGAGGTCGGAGGGGGGATGGGAGCCTCGCCTAGGGGCAGGACGCCTCGAGGCCGAAGAGGTGGATCCCGCCTTCCCGGGGCAGGACGCCTCGAGGCCGAAGAGGTGGATGGGGGCCTTCCCGGGGAGGACGCCTCGAGGCCGGGCGGGGGGTTGGGTGCCTCGAGGCTAGGCGGGGGGGATAGGGGCCTCGCCTCGGGGCAGGACGTCTCGAGGCCGGGCGGGGGAGGGGGGCCTCGCCTCGGGGCAGGACGCCTTGAGGCCGGGGGGCCTCGCTCAGGGAAGGATGCCTCGAGCCTTGCCGGGCCGGAGTGGGGGGCCTCGCCTCGGGGAGGCGCACGCCTCGAGGCCTTGCTGGGTAGGGGGACCTCGCCTCGGGCAGGGAAGGCCTCGAGGCCCGGTAGGTGTGGGGAGAGCCTGCCTCGGGGCAGGACGCCTCCGAGGCAGGGGGGGGAGTCTCACCTCGGAGCAGGACGCCTCGAGGCCGGTGGGGTCGGGGGCCTCACCTCGGGAAGGACGTCCTCGAGGCCGGGTGGGGTCGGGGGGGGGGCCTCGCTCGGGAGGGAACGCCTCGAGGCCTGGCTGGGAAGGGGCCTCGCCTCGGGGCAGGACGCCACGAGGCCGGGCCGAGGGGGGAGGGGCATCGCCTCGGGGAAGGACGCCTCGAGGCCGGGCCGAGGTAGGGGGCCTCGCCTCCGGGGAAAAGGACGCCTCGAGGCCGGGCCGAGTGGGGAGGGGCATCGCCTCGGGGAAGGACGCCTCCAGGCCGGGCCGGGTAGGGGGGCCTCGCTTCGAGGGAAAACGCCTCGAGGCCGGGCCAGGTGGGGAGGGGCCTCGCCTCGGGGCTGGACGCCTCGAGGCCCGGCCTGGTGGGGGCCTCACCTCGGGGCAGGATGCCTTGAGGCCCGGCAGGGTGGGGGGGAGCCTCGCCCTCGGGGCAGGACGCCTCGAGGCTCGGCGGGTGGGGGGAGCCTCACCTCCGGGCCAGAACGCCTCGAGGCCGGGGGGGGGGCCTCGCCTCGAGGGAGGGATGACTGAGGCCTTGCCGGGCCGGGAGTGGGGGGCCTCACCTCGGGGAGGGACGCCTCGAGGCCTGGCCGGGCCCAGTGGGGGGCCTCACCTCGGGGAGGGACGCCTCGAGGCCTGGTCGGGCTGGGTAGGGGGACCTCGCCTCGGGGCAAGCGATGCTGAGCCCGTAAGGGTAGGGGGAGCCTCGCCTCCGGGGCCAGACCGCCTCGAGCCGGGTGGAGGGGCAGTCTCGCCTCGGGCAGGACGCCTCGAGGGGCCGGGTAGGGGGGGGGCCCACATCGAGGGCTAGGACGCCTCGAAGGCGGGTGGGGTGGGGGGGGCCTCGCTCGGGGAGGGATGGCCTCGAGGCTGCCGGCCGGGGAGTGGGGGGCCCTCGCTCGGGGAGGGACGCCTCGAGGCCTTGGTCTGGGTAGGGGGCCTCGGCCTCGGGGCAGGCGGGCGCCACGAGGCCTCGGGCCGAGTGGGGAGGGGCATGCGCCCTGGGAAGAAGCCGTGCGAGGCCGGGCCGAGAGGGGGGCCCTCGCCGTCGGGAAGGACTGCCTCGAGGCCGGGCCGAGTGGGGAGAGGGACATCGATTCGGATGAACGGGACGCCTCCAGCCGGGGCCGGGTAGTGGGGGCCTCGCCTGGGGGAGGACGCCTCGCAGGCCGGGCTGCAGGTGGGGAGGGGCCCGCCTCGGGGCTGGACGCCTGGCGAGCCGGTAGGGGGGGCCTCGCCTCAGGGGAGGACCTCGAGGCCGGGCCGGTGGGGAGGGCCGTCGCCTCGGGCTGACCGCCTCGAGGCCCGAGCCGTTGGGGGGGGCGTCGCCTCGGGGAGGACGCCCTCGGGCCGAACCAGGTGGGTGATGGGGCCGTCGCCATCTGGGGCGCAGGACGCCTCGAGGGCCGGGATCGGGTGCGGAGGGGGCCTCGGCCTCGGAGCAGGAGCGCCTCGAGGCCGGGCCGTGTGGGGAAAGGACTCGCCTCGGGGCCGGACACCTCGAGGCCGGGCCGGGTTGGGGGGGCATCGCCTCGGGGCAGGACGCCTCGGGGGGGGCCCTCGCCTCGGGGCCGCACTCCTCGGGGGGGCCTTACCTCGGGGCAGGACGCCTCGGGGGAGTGGAGCGTCGCCTCGGGCCAGGACGCCTCGAGGCCGGGCGCCTCGGGGGGGCCTCACCTCGGGGCCGGGCCTGGTAGGGGGGGAATCACCTCGGGGCAAGACGCCTCGAGGCCGGGCCGGGTTGGTGGGGCCTCACCTCGGGGGTAGTACGCCTCGAGGCCGGGTCGGGTGGGGCCTCACCTCGGGGCAGTACGCCTCGAGGCCGGGCCGGGTGGGGGCCTCACCTCGGGGAGGACACTCGAGGCCAGGCCGGGTGGGGGGGGGCCCTCACCTCGGGGCAGGCGACTCGAGGCCGGGCCGAGTTGGGGGGGCCCTCACCTCTGGGCAGGCGCCTCGAGGCCTGGAGGTGGGGGGGCCTCACCTCGGGGAAGGACTCGCCTCGAGGCCGGGGGCATGACAGGACACCTCGAGGCCGGTCGCGGGGGGCCTCACTTCGGGGCAGGACGCCTCGAGGTCGTTGGTCGGGATGGGGTCCTCGCCTCTGTGCTTCCTCTTTGAAGCCGGTGGGGGGGATGGGGTCCTCGCCTCTGTGCACGACGCCTCGAGGCCGGTGGGGGGAATGGGGTCCTCGCCTCGGTGCAGAACGCTTCGAGGCGGGTGGGGGGATAGGGTCCTCGCCTCGAGGCAGATGGGGGGGATGGGCTCCTCGCCTCGGGGCAGGATGCCTCAAAGCCGGTGGGGGTGATGGGGTCCTCGCCTCGGGGCAGGACACCTCGAGGCCGGTGGAGGGGATGGGGGCCTCGCCTAGGGGCAGGACGCCTCTAGGTCGGAGGGGGGATGGGAGCCTCGCCTAGGGGCAGGACGCCTCGAGGCCGAAGAGGTGGATGGGGGCCTTCCCGGGGCGGACGCCTCGAGGCCGGGCGGGGGGTTGGGTGCCTCGAGGCTAGGCGGGGGGGATAGGGGCCTCGCCTCGGGGCAGGACGTCTCGAGGCCGGGCGGGGGAGGGGGGCCTCGCCTCGGGGCAGGACGCCTTGAGGCCGGGTCCTCTCCTCGGGGCTGGACGCCTCGAGGCCGTGGGGAGGGGGGGCTGTACTTCCCGAAGAGGAGGCCCCATCATGTATCCGAGATACATACAAATATTTATATTTAATAATACCAAACCAAAATCCATAAAGGGTAACTTACAATATATTATAATTATATAATAATATTAAGAAAATATTTACCATTTATAGCAATTACATTTCTTTTTCCCTTAAACACTTTTAATACATTTATAATACAGTTTTAATACATATTATAGAGATCAATTTATAAAACACATGTAATACAAGTTTTATTGATGAATAATACATTTGTCATACATAAAATTCACTTATAATAACAATGTGTCAATTTCTTATCAAACAAGCACAATATATTTTAAAATTGGTATATATATTGCATAAATAATTCACTTTTAATACATATTGCAGATTTATTAAATAAAAAGTATTTATTAAAAGGTTGGTTTTAATAATTTAAAAATCGACTAAATTTTGCCTTATATAATAGCAAAAAAAAATTTGTGTTTTAGTTCTTAAAAAAAAGTAGGGGTTACGGGTAAAGTTGAATTTTTACTCAAAATAGAAAAGAAAAGAAACAAAAATGAATTAAGTAATTTTGATGTTGATAGAAAATGTCAAACATTATTCGATGTATTCGTTGTTCTGTTATTATTACATGACACGTTTTAGGTTACAAACAAAACTTCCCGTGTTACACGAACTAGATTTTAGTATACAAAACAAAAAAAAATTATTGTCACAAAAAAAATGATTGAGATAATAATGTCATGATAAGTACACTTGATAAAATAATTAATGTTCTAATTTTTTTAAATTTTTTCTGTTGTTGTTGAATTATGAGTAGTAAAGAAGAAATTGAAGAAAATAGTGTTAGTGAAGGATTATTATTGAGAAGAAATGGTAGTAATAGAGGGGGATCATTGAGATGGGTTGATGGTAGTGAAGTAAATGATAATCAAGAAGAAATATTTGATAAAAATGAAGAGATTATTAGAGAAAGTAATTATGGATCTGTTAGAAGAAGGCTTAAAAAGCCTAGAAGAGTGGATTCTTTGGATGTTGAATCTATGCAAATTAAAGGAGTTCATGGTGGTAGCCAACATAAAAAGGTAAAAGTTATATGCATTAACAGCGTAACGAATTTTGTGTTTTGATTGTTGTTTGAAATGAGTTTATCATGTCATAAAGTTATGTTTGTCGTAAATCTAATTGTGTAAATATTTTATAGACCAGCAAGGGTGGATTTAGTGTGATTATGGGAGGAGTGCATAGACAGTTATTTTTAGGGCTTTTATTTAAAGAGTAACGAAATTTTACAAAGTTTTTAAAGTTTAGCCCTCGAAATCAATGTTAGACCGTCAAGTCTGAAGGTGAAATCGAAAACTTTAGACTTGACGATTTGAAGTTTACCCGAAGATTTGAAAAAGAAGAGAAGAAGTTGTAGTAATAGTAGTAACATCATGAGTGTCATTTTTATGTAAGTTATGAGTTCATCCAAATTCGATAGACTTAGATCCTATTTATGTGTTAAGAATCCACTAAAAGAGAATAAATAATAGACCCACTAAATTAAGTGAGTTGTGGTAGAATCCCTGACTCTAATTCATAAAGTTAAAATTCACTAAATAAATATATCAATGCATCTTAAACTCAAAATAAAAAGGAAATTTTAACTAATATATACTGACAATACAAAAAAAAAAAAAATTGCATAATCAATGTATTTAAACTTGTTATATAGAAGATAATCCTTATTATTCAAGTTGTTAATCAACTTTTTATGAACAATAATTATCTTTTTGGTAACATAATAGTGGAATTTAACTTTTTTTTCTCTAGAATTCAAGTTATATGCCTTACCAATGTAAAAAATATCTATACCATCAAGTCACTTAAAAGGTAATAATTATAAGTAACTCATCGTACCTGTTTTTTGGAACTATCAACATTTTCTAGTTACATTCTTATGCTCTGTTCGTATGGTTGTTACGTATTGTTTTATAACGTATCGTATTGTAAAAACAGGATGTGCCTCTTTTGGCTACTCTTTCTCTAGCATTTCAAACACTTGGAGTTGTATATGGTGATATGGGGACAAGCCCTTTATATGTTTTCTCAGATGTATTCAGTAAGGTTCACATCACTTCGGAAGTCGATGTCTTAGGTGCATTATCGATTGTGTTATACACAATCGCTCTCATTCCTCTAATGAAGTATGTGTTTATCGTGCTTAAGGCCAACGACAATGGAGAAGGTATATATATAGGCAATTTCCGAAAGTTTATCTTTTGTTCTCTCACAACTTATGATGTTATGTTTTGTTTTTTTAAAACGTGGTAGGTGGAACGTTTGCATTGTATTCATTGATCTGTAGGTATGCAAATGTCAATCTTCTTCCTAATCGTACACCTGCTGATGAATGTATCTCGAGTTTTAAGCTCAGATTGCCTACTCCAGAGCTAGAAAGGGCTGTGTATATAAAGGAGATATTGGAACGTAAATCGTTGCTGAAAACAATTCTATTGCTATTGGTTCTGATGGGAACATCAATGATTATAGGGGATGGTATATTGACACCAGCAATATCAGGTACTCCCTCCGTTTCAATTTGTTTGTCTTACTTTCTTTTCTGGAAACTCTTTAATTCTAACTTTCCACGTGACATGTTTAAGACCACAGAGCAGAAGACATTTTGGTACGTATCTTTAGTTTAAGACCACAAGTGTATTTGGACGGTTTATGTCGTTTGGTTTGAAATTATAACAGTATGGCTTGTAAATGCTTTTCATTTTTTGGCAGTTATGTCTGCTGTTAGCGGACTGGAGGGTAGGATACCAGGATTTAATTCAGGTGAGTTTGCTTTTTTACAACTGAGAAGCTAAGATCTATTTGTGTTCTATCGAAATGTTTTGATTATTACTGTTGGGAACTTTTGCATAGGAAACTGTTAATGTGATTGAAACGTTTCATACAGATGCTCTTGCTATAATTTCAATTATCATCCTTGGCGCGTTGTTCAGCATACAGAGGTTTGGGTCAAGTAAAGTTGGTTTCACTTTTGCTCCTGCTCTAGCATTGTGGTTCTTCTGTTTGGGGTCGATAGGAATTTACAATCTGCTGAAGTTTGATGTAACCGTTATAAGGGCTGTAAATCCAGCTTATATCTATCTGTTCTTCAAGAAGAACTCGACCACAGGATGGTCAGCTCTTGGTGGCTGCGTATTATGTATCACAGGTACGTAACCTATTGTTCATCTGTAAAACCTGTGGAGAGATATGTAGAATACTAATATGATGCTCGATTATTCAACACGTGCAGGAGCAGAAGCAATGTTTGCGGATTTAGGTCATTTTTCTGTGAAGTCTATACAGGTGTTTTTACCATTGCCCCTTCACATTTATCTACTTAACATAATATCTAACATCACACCACGCTTCATTTCTGATGCAAGTTGTCTGGTGCAGATTGCCTTCACGAGTGTCGTGTTCCCCTGCCTTCTGTTGGCCTATTTGGGCCAAGCTGCTTTTCTTATGCAATACCCTCAATCAGCTGGCAGAATATTTTATGATTCAGTCCCAAGTAAGAATCGCGCTAATGAGCTATAAATATTCACTTTCCGGCGTCTATAACAAGTGCTCTATTAACACTTCATTTTTATATGAACAAGCAGATACTCTCTTCTGGCCAGTTTTAGTGATAGCAACTGTAGCTGCTATAATTGCCAGTCAAGCTATGATATCTGCTTCATTTTCATGTGTTAAGCAAGCCATGGCTCTCGGATGCTTCCCGAGGGTGAAGGTTATTCACACCTCAAAAGAGCATATGGGTCAAATCTACATTCCAGTTATTAATTGGTTCTTGATGATAATGTGCATGCTTGTTGTTGCTGCATTTAGGAGCACAACAAGTATAGCCAACGCATACGGTTAGTGTCTCATTTTACACAATGATAATAGGATGCTTGTTTATTTCAGTCATTACAATACATTCCTTTCAAACCATGTCCTGAAAAACGATTTTCTTGAGCCGAGAGTTTATCAAAGACAACCTCTCTACCTGACAAAGGTCGGGGTAAGGTCTGTGTACACCCCATACCGAGATTATGAATTCTCTATTGCAGGTATAGCTGAGGTCGGTGTCATGATGGTTACAACCACTTTGGTTACAATTGTAATGGTACTGATATGGCAGACAAATTTGATTCTCGCTTTGTGTTTCCCCTTAGTATTTGGAACAATGGAGCTTGTATACATGTCTGCTGTTTTATCAAAGATCTTGGAAGGTGGTTGGCTTCCACTCGTTTTCGCCTCTCTATTCCTCTGTGTGATGTATATATGGAACTATGGAAGTGTATTGAAGTATCAAAGTGAGGTTAAGCAGAAAATCTCATTGGATTTCATGGATGAACTTGGATGTACTTTAGGTACAGTAAGAGTACCAGGGATAGGCTTACTATACAATGAACTGGTTCAAGGCATTCCATCGATTTTTACGCAGTTTCTATTGGACCTTCCAGCTATTCACTCTGTAATAGTCTTTGTGTGCATCAAGCATGTCCCAGTACCTGTTGTTCCTCAAGAAGAACGGTTCTTGTTCCGAAGGATATGTCCTAAGGACTATCATATGTTTCGTTGTGTAGCTCGATATGGCTATAAAGATGTCAGGAAAGAAGACCATAACTTATTTGAACAGCTTTTGGTTGATAGCCTTGAGAAGTTTTTAAGGAATGAAGCCCTTGATCTTGCTTTGGAAACCAATAAACAATCTCAACCTGATTTTGATAGCAATGTTGTGAGTCCACGGGAAACCAGCTCTGAAGGGGGCATGGACGAGCTTAAAGTTCCATTAATGCGCGATCAAAGATTAGAGATTGGAACATCTATATCAGAACCATCAATAACAGCAGCATCAGGAGATGAAGATCCTAGTTTGGAATACGAGCTCTCAGCACTTCGCGAAGCTAGTGAATCAGGATTTACATACTTGCTTGGACATGGAGACGTAAGGGCGAAGAAAAATTCATGGTTCATCAAGAAACTAACAATAAATTACTTCTATGCATTCCTTAGGAGGAATTGTAGAGGAGGAAATGCAACAATGAGAGTACCTCACATGAACATAATGCAAGTTGGAATGACATACATGGTTTGATCAACCATCTTTTCTTTTTACAAGAGAAAAATGTATATGTGCTATGAAGCATGATGATTCAAGAATTAGTGTCAAAGGGCTAAGGTGATTATTTATCATTTCCTAAATATATGTATGTTATTCTCCTTGTAGCAGCATACATACAGTGGCGGAGCCACCTTGAGTTTAGGGGGTTCATCCGAACCCCCTCGAGTAGAAAATTATACTATTTATATATGGTTAAAATAATTTTTTATGTATATATAGTAGATGTCGAACCCCCTTCGGCTAGTTTGTGTGTCTACTTTTCAAATTTTGAACCCCCATACTGAAAATCCTGACTCCGCCACTGGCAGCATAGCGATATGTGGCTTGAATATGAGCGCAAACTATTGTATGTGCCCAATGGGCTTGAATTTTGAGTATGATTTGGTTACACACCAGATACATGTATTTGATTAATATGTATCCAAGATATATATGCGACATATACATGTATCCGAGGTGCGAATTATGGTAGGATTGATAATATTGTAAACTCATGGAAAGAGAGATAATTAACTCTTAAACTAGTGGGATTTGTGTTGTTTAACCAGTATTAAAGCTCTATGAACTATAAGCCCAACTAGAACATAAAGTTACATATGGGAAACATAAAATATGTTTTATGAGTAAAACTCTTTTGAAATGAATATTGATGGTGAGTTCAAGTCTTTCTTTTTCTTTTTGGTTATCTTTGGTAAGTTTAAGTCTTAATGGTAATGGTCAGTAATGAGTACAAGTAATGTAATATCATATAAAAATGGTAGATGCATTTTATAAAAAGTTATATATAACCTTGTATAAAATTTATATATACTTTGTATAATTAAGGAAAAATTACTAAAGTACACACCTTTAAGTATATTATTTTTCATTTGTCCCTATATCTTTTAAAAATAACTAAAATCCCTTATTTTAATAATGTATCTGTATTGTATTAATGTATCCGTGCTTGTAGTACTAAAAAAATTATAGCTACATTGCAAATGTGTTGTATCTGAAATAATTTTGGATTTGTATATGGGAGTTGGTGACCTTTGAAGTTGTGGATAGGTTGTAGTATCTGAATGTTTTTGGCTTGCATATAACAATTTAGTGATTTTCGAAGTTACAAGCTAGATTGTATATGTATTGTTTCTGGTTTTATCTAGGATTGCGATATGAATTTATGGTGATAGTTATCCAATTGATACAGTGTATCCAATAAAATTGATGAAGTGTTGATGCAATGTATTTAATTAAATTGAGTGAATAAATATAACTAAAAAAATTTGTATCAATGATACAACATGAATTTTATAAAGTTGTATTAGTGATACAATGCAAATTTCGGAAAATTGTATCGTGATATATCATGAATTTCAAAAAGTTGTATCACTACTACAATATGTTGTTATATTTGGTAATCAATACAATCGTTATGTTTGATAATTAGATTGCATAGTCTCACTATTTATGAAAATTTCTCTTTTTGATATGAATGAAGGAATTCTTACATAATTGTACACGCAACCGGAAAAAAATCAATTAAAAAGGTTGTATGTATATGAAATGTATTGATATTGTATAAATAGTGTGTGTCATGTATATATGCTGTATAATTATGTATCAGAGATATATAGATATACCCATGTACGATGTTTATACAATATTTATATATTCCGGACTAGTTTTATTTTTTCAATCCCGACCAACTCAAATCTCCTCTAAACAACTCCAAATTTTAGATATGAGTTCCTCTTAATATTTTGAATCTTTTGATATATTATTCACTCAAAACGATTCATATTTACGACACTCAAATTTTAAAATTGAGTTTTATAGAAAATTTAATGGTTGAACATGAAGTCTTTCAATCCTGACCAATTCATATTTCCTCTAAACAATTTCAAAATTTAAATCTCAATGTTTCGAGTCACTCAAAACGATACACATTTGTGGCACGTTGCATTTCAAAATCGAGTTTTAAAGAAAATTTAACAGTTGAACATAGAGTCCCTCAATGTTGACCAACTCAAATTTCCTCTAAACAGTCCCAAATTTTAGATATAAATTTCTGTCAATATTTTGAGGCTTTTAATATACAGTTTACATTTGCGATACATCAAAATTCAAAAAGGAAGTGTTTCAATGAGTAAGAAATTTTGATCCAATGGATATTTGTCGATAGGCCCAATACATTTAAAAACCCTTCCGCCCATTTAAGGCCGATGGAGCTTATTATTGTTTTTGAACTTTTGTTTAGGGTCCAAAACACTACGCCGGCGAGACTGAGGCAGACACACCACCGGAGCTGTTCGTCCGTCCGTCTTCCTCGTCGTCAGGCAAGTTCCGTTATTGAATAGAACTTAAATATACACATCATAATTGAATCGAGAGTAGTTCGAAGGATGAGATTTCTGCTTGTTGAAGACGTGATTTCGATTAGTATTACTTATTACTATTCTCTGTATTTCAAGTTAAATATGTTGAAGCCGTGGATTCTGTTTCTTCTTGTTGATGTCGTGAGATCTATGCTTCGTTAATTTCAGATGCTTGAGTTGAGATTCTGTTCAGTTATCCATTATTATTCTGTGTTTTTTTGTGTATTCAGTATTTATCTCTCTGCATTATTCAAGTGTGATTATTTCAAACTTGAGTGTGAGCCCGAATAATATAACACACTATTCCATATCCCTTTGAAACCTAAACCCTTTGTAGCTGCAAAATCGTAACTCACTTTGGAGGTAAATTTCTTATTGTTGGTAATTTATGCTTATGTCTATAGATTCAACATTCAAGTTTGATTATTTCAAACTTGAGTGTAAGCCCAAATAGTCTAACGCACTATCCTGTATCCGTCTGAAGCCTAAACCCTTAATTCTGTAGCTGCAAAATCTTAAACCCTATTTCTGTAACTCACTTTGCAGGTAAATTTCTTATTGTTGGTAATTTATGCTTATGTCTATCTAGGTTGTAGGTTGTAGGTTGTAGTTGTGTTTGTGTGCTGTGTTTCCTTTTTCTTGTAAGAATTCCTTGGTTAATTAAGATTTCAGAACGAGCAGAGATGAAACTGACCCTAATTTTTCATGCTGCAGCTTAAGTTGTGTAAACGCAGTATTGAATATAATGGCTGAAAAATTGCAGTCAGTTTCAGAAGCTGGAAATTATTTTAGGAAAAGAAAGATGGAGCACAGGAAGAAAGGGGGTAAGGGAAAGAAAAAGCAAAAGGGTGCACCATTTAATGAAAAAAGAGTAAAAATAGACAATAAAATGAAGAAGCTTTTTGAGAAGAGAGCTAGAGACTATAACTCTGATAACGAGGATGATAATGATGCGGAGCCTGCCCCTGTAACTAGAGCTAAACACACATCATATGGTAAAGGCAAGCCCAAATCATATGGTAAAGAGAATCCCAAATCATATGTTCAAGAGAAACCCACATCATATGGTCGAAATAAATCCACGTCATACCGTAAAGAGGAGGATGATTTTGATGAGGAATGGGCAGATGATGGAGAAGAGGATCTCAATGAGGAAATTGAGATATCCGAAGATGAAGATGGAGAAGTTCAGCCTGGAATTACAAAGTTCATAGATGGTTGTAACGCATTCAGATTGGCGTTCAAAAAGATACTAAAGAAGTCTGCTTCTGATGATATACTGGTGAACGACCTGCTTTCTCCATCATTTTTGTCATCTGCTTTAATTATATATTGGCTTTCTAGAAGATACATAATTGGTTGGCTTCATGTTCCCTTTTTTCTTCCCCAAAGGTTTAGGAGTTCAAAATAATTTTATTGTGTTTCTTAATGTGTATCTGGACTTGGTGTTGAGATGCCCATCTTCTATGAGTGTTTGGTTTTGGGACAAACAAAGCATGTTTGGAGGAAAAAACAAGGCAGTTGTGCAGGAAAATAAAACATTTTGTTTCTTCTTTCGCAAGAAAAATAATTCTTGTTTCCAAAGATAAAACAGACCCTTTGTACACCTTTTAATGCATTTATTCAATTACTAGTATGTAAGCTGGATTCTAATGAACTTATAGGTTAAAAGCTCCTGAAGCTCATACTAACTGCGTAGAGGAAGTGTTAGGAGAAACTAATGGTAAATATGTGGGTTTGATGAACTTAACCTGCAGGGCCCTGTCTTATCAGCACACAAGAAGCTCATTGCGGAGAAGCTTGCTGAAGAAGATGTAGAACGAAAGGTTAAGGGGGAGGCAAAAAAGGAGAAACACTTGGTAATCCTGTCCGGTTTCATATAATTGCTAAGTTTCCTTTTTTTTTAAAGTGTATTATTGTCTTGTTCTAAACTTTGACATCTGTGTAAAAGATAAGAGAGAAGGGACATGTGAAACCTGCTAATTTCTTGGAAACCTATGAAAAGTCTCTGATAGCAGTTGCAACAAAGGGAGGTAATCAACTTCTTCTTGTTTCGGAATTTAAATTAGTATTACAAATGCATTAATAACCTTTCTATTAGACCCTCTAACTAACTTGGTCCTTTAACTTTTTGTGGGCATCATGGGACTATCAGTTGTCAAGTTATTCAATGCTGTAAGTTGCAGTACACATTTCAAACTTAATGCTTCTGTTTTATAAAAAGTTTTCTGCTACGTTCAGCTAGCTCAAATTTATCTGTGTATATGATACAGGTTAACAAAGCACAACATGCTCAAAAAGGCTTAAATCCCTCAAGGGCAAAAGATGAGAAAGGTAAGGCAAAGTACCCATACATGGATTATACAGTTGGTTCTCAATTTTCTTTATAAAATGCTTGTGTCTTAAAAAAACTGTGAACTCTGCACATGCCGTTTCACTGTTCACATGATAGAAGTAAGTCCCCAATCAACTGTAAGTTTTCATCTAAGTAAGAATGGAATCACCTGCAAGTTTTCATCTAAGTAAGAATGGAATCAACTGCAAGTTTTCATCTTTAAAACTGCAATTGATAACAAATTCTTGATAATTCAATTTGGAATAGTTTGGAAAAATTAACCCTTAAGAACTGTTATTCTGTATCCAATACAATAACTTCTATTTTCTGATGTATAGCAATAAAGAAGCGACGGAGAGAAGTCTTTTTCTCTGAATTGGGCAAGACACCATCACAAACAGCTGTATCAAAGGTCAGCTCGTTCTCTCTCTATATAAGCATTATGATCATTTGGAAAATTTCTCTCATTCTTGTGGCAATCATTTTCTTTTGTTTTTTGAGTTGGGTAGAGGGGGGACAGGACGAGACATTTTGGCTTGCATCAGAAAAAAATACTTTCTATAAAACTATATTTCCCTAGTTGGTACTTTATTTTCTTTAATATTATATTTCCATTGTCACACTTGCTTCACATGTGGATGAGTTGGTCCTAAATGAAAGGTACATCGAATAATGTGATATATTGTAATTGTGGTGCTTCACTACAATTACCAATCATTTTGGGAGTAGAAGGAAGAAATAACTTGATCATGGGGGACTTGATATCTTTCAAGTTCTTGTCAGAAAAAGAACATTTTCAAGATTCACCTATGCAGGCCAGTCATTTTCATATAGGTTATTGCCTTTTTCCTTATTCCGTAGTTTAATTTCATGCAGGCCGGTGCATCCAATTCTTTGGAAGATGAAGGTCCTTCGTGGGCTCCTCTACGTGATAATTACATGCTGACTAATCCCAAGTTAAAGGACTGGGATAAGAATCCGGTAAGGATAACTTTTACTGCTAAATTTCTGAATTTACCAGACACCATGGTTGCGAATTTGACACGACATAGGAGAAGCTCCTTTAGTAGGATGGTAGGATAATCTCCCTTTTGCAAATGATCAATGTCATCTGATGTTCATGCAGGACACAACTGTTGAAGACGACGTGAGGATGTCAGCTGATTCAGATTCATCTGATGATGAATAAGTTAACTAAAATTTTGATGTTCAATCTAATCTGCTTCAAGCATATTGGGATGCCGAACACATATCTTCAATGCAGGGAAGTATCGCCTAGGCATAATCAAATTAGTGCTGGAGCAACTTTCTCACTGTATAGAGATCCTCCTGTTGTTAGCTGATGTTTTTTTTGTAATCCTCTCTAGGATATGAGTTTTGAGATACTTAATGGTGTTCGATATATTTCAGTATTACACTACGTTGATTTAGCACTATGAAATCACGTCGCATAGCCTGTGTTGTCAAGATAGTTTTACCAAAGATAATTTAGATTTACAAAGTTGGTTCAATCTTGTTGCAAATTGAATATTCATCTACCATCTTATTTTTTATCAAGAGCAAAATTTGTAAATGTGCTCTTGTATGTGCCCAAATGGGCTTGTCTTTTTAATAAGATTTGGTTACATGCAAGTAGCCAAGTACAATTAAAGCTCACTAAAAGCCCAAATCGAATAATTAGTTACATATGGGCAACATAAAAATAGAATATGCTTTTTTTACTCTCTTTTTGGTTTTTTTTTCTCATGCTTTTATGCTAAGGTACTTGAAGTAGAAGCTTTCCCAATTTCTAACTTTTATTAAAGATGTTAGTCCAATGAATTAATATTACTTTCATCACTTACAATTATTGGAAATATTTTGCTAATTCACACTTGTGAATGACTTCAATTAATAAAAGCAACAAAAAGAATATAGATCGCTGTTTGGATAGCAAGTGGAATAATTAAAGAATCTTTACACACATAGCTGATCGAATTAATCATTTACTTTTTCTAATTGCTATACATAGATTCTACAGAGGAAGTA
Organism: Solanum appendiculatum; assembly: GCA_018342035.1. NCBI lineage: Eukaryota > Viridiplantae > Streptophyta > Magnoliopsida > Solanales > Solanaceae > Solanum > Solanum appendiculatum. The sequence continues at coordinate 121,066 of JAGDQO010001072.1, read as the reverse complement.
CTATATCTCATATTCTGAAAAATTGACCTTTAAGTGGCTATCATTACTTTCCAAAGAAAAAAAAAACAGAAAAAGTGAGAGAATTGTGTGAAAGGTGTTATCTTATGGTGATAAATTTGGAGTGGTCCAAAAATAAAGATGTCAAATGTAAAAGCAACATAATTATTGACCTTCATTTTATTTATTTTCTTTCACTAGTGTTCCTGTATATATCAGCATTAAGGTTTCCAAATACTCAAGTAAAAATGCCATGGAGGAAACATTTTCTATCCTTTTCATTGACACTTACTTAGTTGGTCCCCCTCACTAAATTGATATTAATGGCTAAGAAATCATTGATAAGTAGAAAATTCTTGAACCAACACCATTTTTCACTTCTTGTTTTTTTACCCTTAACTTCTTCTAGAATGAAGATTCCTTGATAGTACTAATAGATTTGAATATATGAAAATATTATGGTAAGGCGCCTCCACCTCAAACAATCGATCAGATTCATTGTTTACTTTTTCTAGCTGATATACATAGATTATATATGATTATACACATACTTTGCATGGATTATACATGTGTTATACCTTTGTTGGCTATTTTTAGTTTAAGCGATTGGGAGTGTTGGTATTTAGACTAATTCTTCTTTATATAAACAAAAAAAATGAGAAAATAAATTAATTCGAATTTGGATCTTGACTAGTTGATTTTTTAATAGAGGAAATGATTTCTTCCAGCGGATTTTAGCACACGTCTCATTCAGGATTTAAATGTCATTCTCGCTTTCCTCCGACTTAATTTTCACTAGCTAAATGGCTTGTGACATGTCATGAATCATGATGCCAACATTTTGAATGTGTCAATGCACTATATATATTTCTTTTCTAGAAAGGTAGAAGAGGCATTGGTTAAAAGTAAACAACTATAGGTTATAGTGCAATGAATAGGACTCGCTATATCTTTAACTAGATGTTTATGGGTTCAAGTCCTGTCAGAATTAAGAATCCTATCAAGAAGAGTTTTTTCTTTTATGGATCTTACTCGAATTAGTCAAAATCTCAAAATGAATATCCAACATCGGATGAAAAAAACACTAAAAGAGTAGAGTTGTTTGGTAGCTAGTAAAGATTTGACTAGTCAATGTATTAATTTTTGTATACATTATACAATGTTCAGTATCTAGGTAAGTTATTCATGTAGCAAATTAATACGACGTATGGTTGGTAATTTAAAAATCTGCATAACTAAGACATGTATAAGTTATGAGGGAATTGATATAGAAGATTGAATAACTAATACCTGCATAACAAACACTTGCATAACTCTTACATTACTAATATCTTCATAATTCTAACCAGCGATCAAACGACTCCAACCATTACATCAAATTTTACTTATTCAAGTTGGGTGTTCCAAGAAGGCATCAAATACTATTCCAATACTTATCCTTCTTGTATATGCAGCCTTTCCAAAACAAATTGAATTTTCTGGAAAGTGGGTCCAAGTCTCCAATCCAATGAATAAAAAAAGACAAATTGAGAGGTCCAAATCATGAATAATTGGACCATTTGGTGAAATGGCCCAATTTGAGACAATATTCCACGTGTGGGAGCTATTGATGAGGATGTTTTGAGTTTACGTAAATAGCCACTTGATTATTGACTTTAATGATGTCAACTTCTTTTGCACAAATAAATCCCATTTTTCATTTTTAGTCACCAATTCAATCATAAAAATATAATTAGGTAAAAACTTTATGTCAAATATCAAAATTTAGGTACATCACTTAAAGTCTTTATCATGGTGTATGTATCACTAGAGTGGCCTTAGTTGGATGAAGTGAATACTTGGGTCCAATCTCCAAATAGAAACAATACCTATTCCGTAAGGAAGATCAGTAATCGATTTCTCCTGTCAATGTTTCTCAGTCAACCTTGTCGATTATTTGTCTAATACAGTTTACGTCTCCTATATAATTTACAAGTTATTGCATGTAGATAAATTTGTTCAGTGTGCATCTAAAGAACAATAACTATAAATTTTTCTAGTAGTTTCAAAAAAAAAAAACTTGTCATATCTCATTTAATTTAGTAGATTTAAAATCTATTAGTTGAATAGTTTTCTTTCATGATCACACACATATTTATTAAATCAAAGTTCTTAAGTTCGAATGAATAAATGGTCATAATCCAACCACTCAACTCAAAACACTTTTTTGGATAAGTTTTTTTAATTATTCTATTACAACTCTAGTTAAACAATTAAGTTGATAAAATTATTTATTTAACAGTAGCTTCAAATTTTATCCTACATTCAAAAACATTTGTTTATGAAGAAAATTTTTAAACTATTGAAAAGATAGATCAGTTATATCGGTTAAAATTATTGATGCAGGTGTCTCATAGTGCATGATTTCACTTTATTTTCTTCATCATAAATGATCCACTTGCCTTGAAATGAGTTGGATTAATAAGAAAATTCTTAATTCATTGGGGGTCGCAATACAATTAAATAAAAGGCCTCAAGAGCGCTTTTCAAACAACTCATGAAAAGAAAATCTTTCTACAATTTTATTTATTGATGGATATGTTTGACGTTTTACCTAACTATATATTATATAGTTTAGTATGCTAATGTAATACGTTCCTAATTTTTAACCTACTTAGGCGGGAACTAAAACACTTTATGACAACTACTTATTACGATATGTTTGGTAGGAAGGAAAATATTTTTTTGAAACATGTTTCTAGGAAAATAAGTAGTTTTTTATTTATTATTTGATATGTTATTAAAAAATAATTAATTTTAAAATATTTATATATAATTTAGATGAATATCATTAGAGCATTACTAGTCGTGAATCAATGAGAAATTTATGTTATAAAAACATGATTTTTTTTTCTTCATTTTTCTATCGAATCGGCTCACTAAGAAAATGCATGAATATCATCAGAGCATTACTATTATTTTTTCTTTTTTCACTGGTTCAATTAAAATATTTATGGGAATAACCACTGAACATTTTTCAGTAGAAAATTTCAATTGAAAATTTGTGTTTTTTAGTAGTTGAGGTGAGGTGAGGTGAGATAGGGAGTGTCGAGTGATGGGGATGGAGACAACTGAAAATGGTCGTGAAAATGAGGTGTGTTTAAAACTAGAGTGAGAGTGAAATCTCTAAAAAAAAATTGATCAATCGAACATAAAAAAATGAAAAAATATTTTTCTTCGTACCAAACACACCCGTGCATTTAGATATTTAGTCAAACTTATCAAAATACCTAATGAAAACGTGTTACTGTGTTTGTGTGTTGTGTTAAGCATGTAGTTTGTTTATGTTGATTTTGATTTGTGTGATCCATGTTGTTCTATTTTGAACCGTTCCCTTTCAATATTTTAATAACTTGAGGTTTTCTAATTGTAGACGTTTTCCATCCTTTTTGTTAATCTACAAATAATCGAGGATCGTTTGATTTATGAAATAAGAGATATATAATAATTATAAGATAAAATATGATATTAATATTTTTTGTTTTGTTGAAATTTTTTTTATTAATCTAAAATTAATAGTATCAAAATAAATTATATCACAATCATGACATTATTTTTATATCACCTCCAATGCAGAATAACAATCTCATAATTATTAATTCTGAAATAAATACATCAAAATGGACAAAATGCACTTTTCCAATGCTCTTCTCCCAAAATTCTTTAAAAAATCTAAGGTTAGAAATTCCAAATAAAAGTTTATCTCAATATATCTAGTGAAAAAGTAGACCAACACATGTTTTATATTATACCCGTATATACTATTTTAGTACAATGAACCAAACATATATACATCTATAAAAGTATATTCACTAAATAATCTCGTTATTATTAAATCATTGTATTATAATCTCTTAATAATAACTTCGGTATAAGTTGTTAATTCTTCACCAATCACTTGACCTCTTTAGGAATGTTTGGTCGGTGACAAGTTATCACATGACTAATAATAATGAGATTATTTAGTGATTGTACTTTTATTGCTAGATGTTTGGTTCATGGATAAAAATAAAATATTCAGGTATAGTATAAAATATGTGTTCAGTTTAATATAAACTAGATAAAGTAGAAAATTTCAATAACTCAATTGATTGGTTATCTCAATTTTCCCCTTATTGTCTATATAAATAGCTAACTATTATATTGACAACATTGCACCTAAGTACACCCTTAAAATTAAGTAAGCATCCCAAATACAATGTAGGTAAACTCAAATGAAGAAAAATTTATAAACAATTTGGTAAATACCAAATTGTTTGGTATGAACCAACTATTTGTGTGGAATATTTTCAGAAGAAAAAGTAGTTATACAATTCCAACTTTGGAAAAAAGAAAAAAAAGTTTTCTTCTACAAGTGTTAGTAGTAAAATTAAGTAAAAACAATTAAAATAAATAAAATTTTCTTTTGTCTACATATTTTTAGAAAATGTCCAAATCAAGAAGAAATGTCGGCCATTAAAATTTTTATGATCAATACTCAATAGACCCACAAAAAGTACCATTTTGCAAAAAGTTTTGAAACTACTTGTACAAAAAATATATATATGTACTATATTCTAATTTAATGGAGAAATTGACAATTCTTACAGAAGGTTTCCATGTAATTTCATGTTGTTAACATTGGGGGTGGCTCTAGAAGTTCGAGTATGAATTTATATAAATATTTAAACACTGAACTCAATTATTATTGTAAATATTAACTTATGATCGTTGTATAAACCTGTAAACATTAAATTCTGAATTCGTATCTGATTGAGATATTCCAAAACTTGTCCATAAAAGCTTCCCTTCCCGTCAACTTAATTTGAAAATTCTATTATTGATCAGTATTGACATTAATGCCTAATAATTCCAAGGATTTTAATTTATGTCAAATATTTCACTAATTTATTTTCCATTATTAATGAGTACATGACGTTTAAAATGAGAATTTGAACTGATATAATAATGGTAATAGAGAAAGAAACAATTTAAATTCAATTTGATAAAGAAAATTATGTTACAAATTAATCCGTTTGGTGAAATAAAATTTGATTTCCAAGGGAGTTATATAAAAAAGATTTCGGAATAATTTACACTATTTAAGAAAGTTTTGATGATAAAAAGAATGTTGTATATACGTTAATTACCTGTTTGGAACATACATATTTCTTTTGGAGATTGTTTCAAACAAGTTTATCAAATTGATCCATTATTTAAATTTCAAAATGCAGGTTAATTATACTTTCAAATCCTCTTTTTTCAACTTAATTAATCTCAATATAACTTCCCCGCTCCCCACCCCCCCCAAAAAAAAAATAATTTAATTTATATTCGAACGCCTACTAAATTGTAATAGTTCCAAAAATTCATATTTGAGCGGTAATTAGGACTTCTCATAATTCAAATGAGCGTTTAATAAAGTGTGTCAAGTTTAAGGGGTCATTTTAACTATTTAGAAAAATTTACCTTGCTACTATGTGTATTATAACCTGAATTGAAGACAATAAATATTAGAGAGCAGTATTGAAAACACCCTTGAACTTGACGCAAATTATTAGTTTCGTTCCCGAACTATTGACAACATTTAAAACACCCCTTGACTAACTAAACGTAGAAAAACCTCTAATTTGTCACATGACAAATCAAGTGGTCTCAAATTCTTGTAGGAGCATGGGGTTTTTAATAAAAAGCCTAGAGAAGTACTGAAAACACTTCTAAACATGACGAGAATTTATGAGTGTATTTCATTCATGTTGCAAGATTGATAGTGTATTTAAGTTCAGTTAGTCAAGTAAATGAGTGTTTTTAAGGTTGTCACTAGTTTAGAAATGAAACTAATAATTCACTCCGAATTTAAGAATGTTTTCAATATTTCTCCCAATTTTTAATTGTAAGAATTTACAATTTAGCCATTTAATAAACAACGCATATTCATGGTCATCACCTAACAATTCCAATTAATGTCGTCCATAATCATGATTAACTATTTTTCCATCTAATCGTTCTATGATCAACCACATAAATATAATTTCACCTAATTATGTCTTGTCATTTTTGAACATAAATTTCTGGTTATCTAGTTAAACTCAATCATTCAAACTTAATCCATGTGTTAGGATCCTAACCACAAACATCAATTTTTTTCTCGAAGAAATGAGGTTGAAAAGATAATAATAGACAGACTAACTGTACATGGTTTGATTTTATTATGAGATATAAATACTCATTGAGATTAAAATAGATTAATATAATATGTGCATTTATTCAATTCATTGAATTTCTTGAATTTGTCCACCCATTATTACTTGATACTTCTACTCGAGTCATAATATGGCAAGAGGTCAAGTGGGATGAGTTGACTGAGTTAAAGCTATAATTAATTTAGAAGATAGTAATTGCCATGATTGAATAAAATAACTTAACACAGTTTAGGCTGGTCCTCCCTTAATCAGAGATTTTGAATATGTGTCATGAATATAATAAAATTCTTAGTAAAGAGCATGCGCGAATCTCAATTGATTGAGCTCCAATACAAATATTGGATACCAGATGAGAAACAAAAAAACTAAACAAAAATTTTAAAATATAAATGCAAAAATCATATATCCTTATTTCTATTAAAATAACAACAAAAAAAATTATATTAATCTCATTTAGCTATAAATTCTTTAAAAAATAATTAACTAAGATTTTTTAAGCAATAAATTAGTTAAAGATTACCGACAAATTCCGTAACTAATTTCAGGTGAGGACTTCTTTTAGATCAAATCATATGGAGAATATAGTTAATCTATTTTCTAATGTTGATGGCCAATTTTAACCACTATCACTATTTGCTTTATTTATTCCCCCCATTAGAGAAAAAAGATTGCATCATAATTGAGTTTTTGACATAAAGTTAGATCACAAATCACGTTTTGTCAAAATTGTATGGTCATAATTAAACACTTTTTTTTGGAAGAGTTAATGGAGTGATAAGCAATGCACATAATTATACAACAACTCCATGAAAAGTAATGTAACATCTCTTGAGTAGTCATTGTGCGTATTATAAAGGCTATGGTGGAAACATAATGAGGAATTTTATTAAAGTTATAGTAGAATGATAAGTACTTATATATTTCGAGTTCTAGATATGAAAATTATATCTATTAAAGAGCGCTTATCTCTCAATATGAAAATAAATTTAATCGAATTCAAAGTAAGATATTAAATATCAAATAAAAATTTATTTAAAAGAGAAAGAAGTCGTGAGTTGGTATTTGTTTTTTTAAAGCAATTCAGACTTGGAATCAACGCTCTTTTTTGTAACCATGTTCAATAAGAGTAGACATGATATGATAGATAGCAAATTATTATATCGAAATTTTCAATATTATAGTTTCGATATTATATTATTTGGTATGTGTTTTTAACCTTGTTAGTATTCGATATTTATAAAAAGTATAAAATATAAAAATAATGAATATTATAGGTATTGAAGTGTATAAATACATACATATATATATATATATATTATAGTACAAAACTAATTGTTTAGACGCTGAAATTTTGACTACTCTATCTTAATTGATTTTTGTGTGTGTGTGTAATTCATTAACAAATCAAATTGATTGTACCTTCTATTGAATATTTCTATATGTGTAAGCTTATAAGGTGTTCGCATGTATTATTGCAATATTCCTTAAGAATGTAAAGTCATATTTCTCTATTATAATCGTATATATAAGTTGAAGTCGAACAAATCATTATGACTACTAATTTTTTGCATCACAAAATATCGAAAGTGAACTTAAACATATCAAATAATATAAAAAATTAGTCTTGTATGATAATGATAAAAGATTTTCAAGAACCAAAATTCAAAATCATCGAATCAAAATTTTTAATATCGTACCAACAATACAAACACAGCTGATGTGGCGCGTTTGGGTTCAAGTAAATGAGTACTTTTGTCAACTTCACTCATCTTTTTCACTTTTCCTTTTTATATCCCACATTTTTTTTTCTTTGCTTTTTCCAGAAAATTCCATTTTGGGAGTTTTTTTGTAAAATTTTTTTTATGTGAGATTAAAGGATAAATGATGGAAAATAACATATCATTAATCACTTTCATTGCTTAAAAACTTTAACAAAGAGTTCCAATCGAAAAAAAGTTCAATAATTTTCAAAACTATTTTCAATCAGACATTATAAATTTTCTGCTTTATTTTCATAAAAGTAATTTATACTTAGTGGTATTTTGACGTTTGCTTGATATTTCTCTTCTATTCCAAAGAAAATTACAGTATATTTTTTTATCAATTCATATTAAAAAGGACACACTTTTATTTGAAAATAATTTTGTGAACTTCTCATTTTATGTTTAAAATAACCTAAAGAGATAATGGACTAAATAAAAAATTAAACTATTCCATTTTTATTAGTTTCATATCTAAATTATGCCTAGTTTACATTATTGATTATTCTATAAGCTATATCTTTCGTTCTAAACTCCACTTAAATTATCATGTTTCATACTTAAAGTATGTTTAGTTTACGTTTCCCTTTAAACTATATTTTTCAGTTACGTTCCTAAATCCTACCTAAATTATCATGTTTTATTAAGTTCAAACTCAAAGTGTGTTTAATTTAGGTTACCCTCTAAACTATGACTTTCGTGTGCTAAACTCCATGAAAAAATATACAGTAAGTGAAACTACACATATTATTTAATTATTTTTTCTCAAAATTTCATTTAAATTATTAATGGTTTTAATTATAACATAATATTTAACTAAATAAGTAAATCTAAAGAAAATAAACTAGATATAGTTTAAATATGAAAATGTATTTCACAGTATGTTGAAGCACATTATATTCACGATATTCAAGAGGAGAAGTAAAATAGGGTTGGGGTAGGGGGGTTGTTGATATCTTTTGCCTAACCTTAATAATACTGAATACCTACATAACTCTGTGTCTCTATTCACCTACTAAACGACCTCTTATAGCCAAAATATAGTGACATATTTAAAAATCACAAATTTAATTAATGCTGATAAAATTATCAACGACTGACGTTTCTTATTTCTATTCAACACGTATGAATGTTTCTTGAGATTGGTTAAGATATTTTTTTTTTATTACTTATTACACAAATATCACTTAACCCTCTTAACGTTTCAATATAGGAAAACAATACCCAACCCAACCCACCCCCACCCCCCTCCTTTCACTTTTTTAAGGGTAAAACGACGTCCTTTGATTCAAAAGTATTTTTCTCAATATTTTGGGTATAAAATACAAAAGATCAAATTTGACCTATTCAAGGAAACAATTAAAAGACAAGCGATCCCTTAATATATTAGGCCACCCTATTATTTGTAGGACACTATAGTTTTATTTGGTCTTCTTCTTTGGACGCATATCAAATCCACCCTCTAATTTGTACATTAATTTAATACTGGATTTGTTTGGACATATATTTTGTGAATGAATATAAAAATATCAGTATTTTACTAAGGCGTTTACCTTTTGAATCATTATTTCAAGTTAAAATTTAGTTAATGAATAAACTTATTAACAAAATAATATTAATTTACAAATTCAAATGCCGACTTAAATATTTTTGGAGATCAATCATCATTATTTTTTTCATTTGGGGGGAGGGAGTGGGTGGGGTTAGGTCAAGAACTTGTCAACGTAAGCTTATGTGATTTGATAATCTTTTAATTATTTTAGATTTTTCATGTCAACTTCATTGACAGCTATCTAAGTTATTTTGCTTTATTGACATCGTGTCGTATTATTTATTTCCTTTCTTAGTGTCTATTCATCAAAATTCATATACAACAAAAGAGAAAAAGAAATTAATTAGAGCTATCGATCGAAATGGAATTAACCTTTTAAGGAATGAGAGTTTTGAAATAATAATAAAGTTATCTTTGTATTATCTATGAGTCACATAAAATCAGTCATTAATATGTTTATTACGATGTATTATACCAGCATCACACCTAAAAAAGAAGAAGAGAGAAATGGACTACTCTTAAATCTTGAAGAAAAGTCATAGTTGAAATTTTGTTTTGCATGATGGAGACAAAAAAAAAAGTATGGTAGCTAGTTAGGTAAAACTACATATATAGCATATCTTATTATTAAAAATGTATAGTCAAAGACTCGTGTGTGTGTGTTTATGACAGCCCTTTCTTGTTTGTTTGGTCAACTTCATGGCACTTCAACTCTACCCAATCAACTTGTTTAGTTTTTATTTTGGTTTTGTTTCTTCAAAAATTAGTCTTTTTCCATATTTTGTTGAACAATAATTATAGGAAAAAGTTGTTTTGAATAATGTAAAAGATTAGTTGTGGGGATGTTGAATTGGTTTTTGTACATCCTTACCTCATCATACAACTTTTGAAGATTTAGTTAGATATAAATTTCTATTTATAATGTGATTATAAAATTAGATTTATCTCGATTCTTAAAACTTGTTTGATCATAGATATTATCAACACTTTTTGAAAAAAAAATGGTAAAATTTGTTTAGTCTTGGAAGGAAAAATTATGGCAAAAAACCTAAAATTCAAAAAAGTACTTTTGGACCAAAATATAGTTGTTGAATTCTTTTAAAATTTTAAAATATATATATATATAAAAACCATCTATGTATGACTATCTAATTCTATCTACCCTTTTCCTTCATTAAACACACTTCTGAAATTGATATCTATACTGAGATAACTGTGATTATCCAGTTACAATTTGTTCTGGAAAAGCATAGTTTAGCCAACAATTTTTTTCACTAGTAGTGCCTTACTAGTTTAACCCCAGCTTTCACAAGATATTCGTTTATATAATCAAAAAAAGACAAGTTTAATGGTTTAACGACTTATAAAAAGAATGAGCTAAGTGCTAACCATTATTTTCATATGGTGATGTTGTACTCTAATGCATGAAATGTTGAAACTAATTATATTAGTTGTACTTTGTTGTGGTTTGTGTAATTGTATTTGAACAATATATTATCTAGTTCATTATAACATGATGATTTTGTATTAAACTTATGATGTAAATCGGGTTTTATTTTTTTAAAAGGTAAAAATATATTTTTTAAAACTATGATCAAGCGTATATTGAGACTCAAGATTCATTCATTAACACATAATTAAATTTTATTTTTTTCTAGAAACATTCCTATTATTATATTTTATTAGCTGAGCATTTTTTTAAAAAATAAATGAAATCAAGCGTGGGGATAGAGCTAGCATAAGTGAAGACCATGAACAATAATGCAAGTTATTTTATTATTATTATTTCGTAATATTGAGATCATGAATCTTGAAGATCCACAATAAAATTTGAATATTTAATTATTGATTCTCTAATCTTAGGTAATGTCATTAGGTTCTTTCATCATGCTTTAGGATCGAGATAAAAAATTAATACAATACTTAATTAGAAAAAATTACGAATATATATGATTCGAATTATCATGGCTGAAATATACATAACATACGCATTATAAGCAAGTGTATATATATTTAATATAAAATATATACGATTTATATATTTTATAAACATTATATAAACTAGCTGGATGAAGTATTTAGAGTAATTAAGTCGTATTATCACATCATATGTCTATTTTTAAATGTTGATTCATAATACAAAGACTCAAAATACAGTTGTAGACATAATATGTGGTCGGTAGATTGTCATTTGTCACTAATCACAAGATTATTTAATTTAATCTCTAGTCTTACTTTTTTTGTCAGAAGAAAAATAGAATCTTTAATTAGCTTAAATAACTAAATATGAACTCCCCTAGTAAGTACCATAAACTTTGAAAATAAATATTAAAAATAAAATAATGTAAAACCCACTATTAAAAGGTTGTCATGGTTTGATTTCTTATAGCATAATATATATATCATGGAGTCCACTTTCATAGATTAGTGATGTAATTTTATTCTCTAAAAAAATCTTCATGGGAATAATTAATGTTTTTATTGGAGTGTATAACCAATTCTTCATAATTTATTAAATTATTAGAAAGAAGATTGCGTACCATTGTTTATTTAATTATATCCTTAATACGTGTTCACTGTTTCTTTATGAGCTAAGCATGTTAAATTTTATTTTGGTAAATAAGTTGCGGTGAAACTTGAAACTTAGAGCCCTACCTGGTATAATAGAAATCGATATCATATTAAAACGTGTAACCAAGTCATTTAAAAGTTTAAGCTAACAGATACATCATATATTTATTTATGCTAATTACTTGAATACAATTACAAACCACGCACTCCTTCCCAAAAGAACTTTATGGTCCCAAATGATATCCTATTTTGTTTTCCACCTTTTAAAAATTATTTATTAAGTTTTAGTTTCCAATACTTCAAGTAAGATAAAGAGTAGAATTACGTCTTTTGTGGTGAATTTCAAGTAGGTGTTCATGAATAAATTCAAACCAAATATATGGGGAAAATAGTAAAAGTAGAAACGTAAGTTTCTATTTAAAAAGCTATCTTGTATTCCTCCATAATTTTTTTGTATTTGTCCATTTCAACAAATTTGGAAAAAAATATTAATTTTTTAAATATTATTCTTATCGTTACATAAATAAATTTAGATTTTCAAATCATAATTAATATGAACAACTTAGTAAAATAATTTTCTGTTAAATGATTTCTTAATTGAAGTGTTTAACTAAAAAATGATCAGGTAAAAAGGAACATAGATAGTAATTGGTTTATGTAATCAAATGTAATTACACATTTTAATATGTTTGAGCATAATAAAAGATCGGGATCAATTACCCTCTTTGACTTTTTTGAGAAGAATGAAAAAAATTGACAGTATTACGCAGTGTAATAATCAATCAATTCTCAAATTTTTTTGTTTTCCAATTCTAGTGTGCCTTATATATCACAACAGATCGTCTTTTATTTTAAGCAAAACTAATTATAATCAATAAATAAACTTCTTTTCAAATGAACACATAGATAAGATTTAACGATTTAACGACGATTGTTTATTAGATACTCTTTATTAAATAGGAGTAACATATAGATAAGATTTAATTTTAACGATGTTATTTATTAAATACTCTTTTTCGAATAAATATATTGTGTATATAAAAATATATAATATATAAATAGGTTAAAAATAAGGACTGCTCTATTTCTTTAGGTATAAATATTAAATTTTGGATACCTTTAGTAAAATTATTGGCGTCACTACTAAGCTTTCTGTGCTATGAGTATTGGAAATATAATACTTTCTTTTATTTTAATTTATGTGACACTATTTTATTTATCACCATTTTTTTTTTGATATATTTTTATATTATAGATAGAAATTGAATGTAACTGAGAAAAGATAATTATATTCTTCAATTATGACGAGAGGTTGAGAATTTGGTGTAGTTATATTATAAGATTATAATTTTGAAACAAATCCTTAAGAACCCTAAAAAAATTAGAGGAGTTTTAACTATAATACCCTTAATTATGATATTTTTTTTTTAGATAGACATAACTATCATCAACTTTCTATATTGATTAGAAATATGTCAATGAAAAATTTAGAAAAAAGAAAGTTAGGTTTTCTTTCTTTTTTAGGTAGAGATAATTATCATCAACTTTCAATATTTATTGATTAATGAAAAATTTAGAAAAAAAATTAACACCTTCCTAATTTTGTAGAATATCAATTATATATTTGGGATCAACTTTCAAAGATTAAAATTATTTTAAATTGAAAAAAAGTAACAATCCAACGTTAAACTTTTTTTTCTTGGTAAACTAACTTACAAACACATGAACATCTACGATTTGTTTCGAATTAAAATATTTTTTATAATTATTTCATTCATAAATTTATTATATAATCAAACACCGTCACATAAAATAATAACTCAGAGGGAGTATGCAAGCTATCATAAGCCCCACTCTCTCATAAACCTCCAACTTTCAACTCTCCCCAGGGCCAATTGAAAATGATATATCTCACTTTCTTTTCTTCCTTTCATTTATCTCACAAAGCAAAAAAAAATAAAAAAAATCATATAAATAAAAAATATGTTTTTTTTTAAAAAAAAATAACTCTTCCTAAATTTTTGTCTAAAAAGTGTTGATGACCAAAATATTCTCTCACTCTTGTGCTCAGATTCCAAGTTTTCTTACCTTTCTCTGTCATTTGCTTAGAGCAACATCTCTGTGGCAAAGGGCTGTTCAACTGCATTTTAGCATATTGTAATCCACCCCCACTCTCCTCCCCGCACCCACCCATCCTCAACTGTCTTCCTACTACAGCTACCACTGTCATTTTCTCCATTATATGAATCTTGATTTCCCAATAATCTTTGGGGTTGTGTTGTTTTTTGTATTTTCTTGAAACTTTTGTTCTTGTGTTGAGATAAAGATTAATGGGTATTGGTTGAAATTCTTGAAATTTCTATAAAAATTGTATCTTTATGGTTCTAAAAAGCACCTACTATGGATCTGGAAACAGGGGTTAATCAGAATCGTGTTAAGGTAAAGTGTTAAAGTTTAGTTTTTTAGTTTTGTTTTGGAAATTTAAGATCACCCTTTTGATAATTTTTTGTGGGGTTTGCAGAAAGAATCTTGGAAGACAGTCTTGACATTGGCTTATCAGAGTTTAGGAGTTGTTTATGGGGATTTGAGTACATCACCTTTGTATGTGTATAAGAGTACTTTTGCTGAAGACATTACACATTCAGAGAGTAATGAAGAAATTTATGGGGTTTTATCATTTGTGTTTTGGACATTGACTTTAGTTCCTCTTTTGAAATATGTGTTCATTGTGCTTAAAGCTGATGATAATGGTGAAGGTGGAACATTTGCTTTGTATTCATTACTTTGTAGACATGCTAAGGTTAATTCATTGCCTAGTTGTCAGTTAGCAGATGAAAACTTATCAAGTTATAAGAAAGATAATATCACTAGTCCTGCTCCAACTACTTTTGGGGCCACACTTAAATCAACTTTGGAGAGATATAGAGTTCTGCAGAGAGTTCTGCTTGTATTGGCTTTAATAGGAGCTTGTATGGTTATTGGAGATGGCATCCTTACACCTGCTCTTTCAGGTATGACAATGGTCAATTCTGCTCTGAATCCTCGATTCGAACTCCAAAGATTAAATCCCAAGTGATTACATTGATGATATAAATATTCTTGCATTTATTGCTTCTGTGCTTTCTTTGATTTTAGTATTACATGTTAGTTCCCTTGCTTCAGTTATTGTATTTATTTGTTGTTGCTACTGTTCTTGTTTTCAACATGGTTTTTTTTCACAAAAGGAATATGCTTTGCACTCTTGCTTTTTGATATTCTCTACTTGAGCCGAGGGTCTATCAAAAACAGCCTATCTACCTTCACAAGGTAGGGGTAAGGCTGCATACACGCCAGCCTCCCCAGACCCCACTTGTGGATTACACTGTCTATGTTGTTGTTATTGCTAGTGCACTATTTCTTCTAGTTCCTACTGCTTTTCTGCATGTAATTTTTGCCAGCTGCCCCTTGGAAATGAGAAGGAAACTTGATCCTCAACCTTCCCAATACTTAGTTCATGGTGGCAATTCAACCTTGCCATTGACTCTCGTTTCGTCTTTACCTAGAGGCGTGTGACAACTCTCTCTAAGGAACTTGGCAAAATATCCCTTAACCACTCAGGATTAAACTAGTTACCTGTGGAGGAATAGGTGTTGGATTTAGAGAATCATGCCCTGGTAGACATGTAAATATTGCCTTAGTGAACCTGAATTGAACGGAATGGTATAGATGATTCATATAACCGGCTTCAACTGACTTGGGATTATCACATGTTTGATTGGTTGACCAAAAGTTTGGAATTTGTGGTGTTTGTTAGTTTCTGACATCATTCACTTTTTGTGAACTTTTGTGCAGTTTTCTCAGCAGTATCTGGCATTGAACTTGCTATTGGAAAAGAACATCACAAATGTAAGTTTTATCTAATCATTTTCTATGAGATCATTATGCTATATGTTTTTTCTTAAACTGCTTAACCTCGAAGAAAAATTGTATGGTTAACAGTGATTGTGCCTTTTGACCTTTAGGTCTCATGAACGTGCTGTAGCTTTTCACCGAGGGGAAACTTGATGAACCTTCAAGTTAAAATTTAAACGGTTTCAGATAATCTGGTAAATAAGAGAAATAAAAATGACCCTGTACTCTTTATTAAGTGGTTTGACCTTTTTCAAAACGACAGAATTTGAAGTTAAAGATTATAAAGCACTAGTACTATTTCCATAGTGCACGGTTTGAAGTCATGAGATATGATTTCCAACTTCTTGAAACCCGTGGTGATCTTATCATATGCTAATTAACATGTCTATAGACATCTGAATGGAGCAAATACGATTCAAAGGCATGACTCCCCATTAAGGGGAAGAATCCAATATCAACAATAGAAGTTCAAATATGCAACCATAGATATAAATGCAAAGTTATCAGCCAACAAATATTTGGTTTTAGTTTATTACTTTTAGTGTCCTATATATTCTCCAAACACTAGTCCACATAAATGATTTTGTGATTCCAAATGACAGCCAATGAATTTAGGAGAAACCATATTTTCTTCATAAGTTAGGAGCAATCGTAGATGTTGGCAAAGTATAGCGAGAATATCCTCAGACCCCGAGAGATACAGGGAACATAATATCCCTGGTAGTGCTCCAATATCTTGCCAAAAGTGACTATTCACATTGTTTTCAATATCTTCATAGCTTAAAATGTCTATCCCGATAGGTTTTCAGCCATGAAGGAACATTTAGAAATCTCTTCCAACCATTTGGAGATTCTTAAATATAACGTGTACCAAACAAAGTTGGCCAAACTTTTACACAAAGGAAAAGAGGCTACAGAAGTTAAGATCAGAAGCGTCTAACATTTTACTGTGAGGACCTTTTGAACATGTCTATTTGAGTGATATATACTAGCTTGAGACTCAGCTTTTGATCAAGGAATTATTTGAGTGATATACTTTATCTTCTATTTCTTTTCTTTTTTTTCAAATTCGTGTAGATCATTCAAAATACTATTTTGTTCTTGATCTCTATGCTCAAAATGACATGCTATCTTTCTAAAATATGTCATTTGCAGATGTAGAAGTTCCACTTACTTGTGTCATACTGATAGCCTTGTTTGCCCTTCAGCATTATGGCACCCACAGGGTTGGATTTTTGTTTGCACCTGTTGTGATAACATGGCTTATGTGTATCAGTGCTATTGGCGTATATAATATAATAAAGTGGGACCGTCATGTGTATCGAGCACTGTCTCCATATTACATGTACAAATTCCTGAAAAAAACTCAAAGAGGAGGTTGGATGTCCTTGGGAGGGATCCTCCTGTGCATAACAGGTACGATATAGTTGTCAATTTCTTTCTGATTATTTTCCTCAAGCAAAATAGTTATCTACTACTATTCTTTTGGTACGATGATCATCAAATATACAAGTATATCTTTCAGGTTCAGAAGCAATGTTTGCTGATCTAGGACATTTCTCCCAGTTATCAATACAGGTATATATTCATTCTTCATGTTATTTCCTGTTCTGCATACTTGAATAGGCTTAATGGTCACACATTCATCATGTAGAGGTTCTGATTTCAAAAGTCTCACCTCAACTTCTCAAAAAGTATTCTCACGTGTCTGGCCTAAGAAAAAGTAATAGGCTCACACGTTTGAGAATATACTGAAGACCTAAATTAAATCTTAACAATGAACCCTCTCTAGTATCGAAGCTTTTAAATTTGACAGTTATACCATACAAAAATATATGCAATGCACCTGTTGACAGTAATCCTCATTCTAGAGAGCTAATATTGAATTTCCCACTTTTTACTGATGTGATTACAATATGATGAATTAATGGTCAGTTAGAATAGTTTTAAGGTACATCTTTGAAGGTTCTCCTTTTTGCTATAGAAAAACAGAAAATCTGAATCCAGTTGATTGTTTGCATAGAGCCAACTTGTGTATTTATGCCAGAGTGAGATGTAATATTGTCTTAGAAACTATTTTCCCTTTCGCAGATTGCTTTTACCTTCATGGTTTATCCATCACTGATACTCGCATATATGGGACAAGCTGCTTATCTTTCACAGCATCATGTTATTGAAAATGAAAGCTATCGTATTGGCTTTTATGTTTCAGTTCCAGGTATGTATATTCCTAGTTGCTTTACGGGGTAAAAAA
This sequence comes from Solanum appendiculatum, assembly GCA_018342035.1. Taxonomy (NCBI): domain Eukaryota; kingdom Viridiplantae; phylum Streptophyta; class Magnoliopsida; order Solanales; family Solanaceae; genus Solanum; species Solanum appendiculatum. The sequence continues at coordinate 102,820 of JAGDQO010001072.1, read as the reverse complement.
GTAAAGGTGGAAAGAAAATTCAGCTGATGAAGGTCATCTTAAATTTGTTGTTTCAGAGATACTACGGTTGCCTGTTCTGGTGATTGCTATACTTGCTGCTGTGGTAGGGAGCCAAGCAATCATCACTGGAACCTTTTCAATTATTAAACAATGCTCCTCCCTGGGTTGCTTTCCTAGAGTCAAAATAGTGAATACGTCGTCAAAAATACATGGACAGATTTATATTCCAGAGATCAATTGGACCTTAATGCTACTATGCTTGGCTGTTACTATTGGCTTTAGAGACACCAAAAGGATGGGCAATGCTTCAGGTATGGATGTAATGATATGAATTAAGGGAAACTGAAAATTTGATTTGTCGAAATCATTTACCTTCCCGGATGAAGTGTTAAACTTAAAGTGTCTTTACTCGAGTTCACCAAATAATCAATCTATAGATTGACTGTTAAAGTTTAGATTCATTATGTTCTTTGCGCTTGGTTCCATCCTATAACAAATTTACACATTGAATCTGTTCCCTTCTCCATGGGAGACCAATTTTTCATGTCCGAGGCTGAATGATATTCATTACTAATCCACATCCATATTTTTGCTTTGTATCAGGTTTGGCAGTCATTACTGTCATGCTGGTTACGACTTGTTTGATGTCATTGGTGATTGTTTTGTGCTGGCGCAAGAGTGTCCTCCTTGCACTTGGTTTTGTGTTATTCTTTGGGACGATTGAGGCCTTATATTTCTCAGCTTCTCTGATTAAATTTTTGGAAGGAGCATGGGTGCCTATTGTGATGGCCTTTGCTTTCATGATAGTAATGTGCATTTGGCACTATGGCTCTTTAAAGAAGTATGAATTTGATGTCCAAAATAAGGTCTCTGTTGAGTGGCTACTCGGTCTTGGTCCCAGCCTAGGGATTGTACGGGTTCGTGGCATTGGCCTCATACACACTGAACTCGTATCCGGAATCCCAGCAATCTTCTCACACTTTGTTACCAATCTTCCAGCATTCCACCAGGTCTTAGTATTCCTTTGTGTCAAATCTGTCCCAGTTCCTCATGTTAAACACGAGGAGCGTTTCCTCGTTGGACACATTGGTCCAAGAGAGTACCGCATATACAGGTGCATTGTCAGGTATGGTTATCGCGATGCTCATAAAGATGATTCAGAATTTGAGAATGATCTTGTGTGTAGCATAGCTGAGTTTATAAGAACAGGAAGAATGGGGTTGAATGTTAACGGTGAAGATCTTAGAAAGGATTTTGAAGACCTGACTGTTGTTGGAACCCCATCAACTCATCTATCAGGAGTTCAACTTCGTGAGGACGAGGATGTTAGTGCTGAATTAGTTGGAACATCAGAACGCAAAGAAATACTTTCTCCACGCGTAACCAAGCCTAAGAAAAGGGTGAGGTTTGTTATACCAGAATCTCCCAAGATTGATAGAGGTACACAAGAGGAGTTGAGGGAATTGATGGAAGCAAGGGAAGCAGGCATAGCTTACATATTGGGACATTCCTATGTAAGAGCCAAACAAGGATCTAGCTTATTTAAGAAAATAGTTATAAATTTTGTTTATGACTTTTTGAGAAGGAACAGTAGACCAGCTACATACACTTTAAGTGTACCCCATGCTTCTACTTTAGAGGTAGGGATGGTTTACAATGTATGATGTTTTGTATACAGGAAAAAACAAATAATGAATGTTGTACATGTGTTTGTAGTTTGTGTATGAATAGAAGAGAAGTCAGTAACAACCAGTGCGACCGACTAATTTCATGGAGTATATGTTACCTCTCATCAGCACATGTACTATACTCTATCCAACAAAACTTTGACATATGGGATAAGATCACCTATCAACACATGTACGGGATAACTCTATCCAACAAAACATTGACAAATGGGAAAATATCACCTATTGCTTCTTTTGCCTCTATTGTATAGCTCATGGTTCGCAATTCACTTCTGCACATTCTACAGGTATTAGACATGCAGAAGTTGGATATTTCTTAAGTTCAAAGGGGAACAATTGTCTGTCTTTCTTGACATCAAAAGTCAGTCAATACAAAACTAAAGAGCTTGGTGGAATCAATATGGTTGAATAAATGTGTATTTTTTTGTGCCTAGAAATAAGTTTAACATTCTATTCTTCAATATAAACTTATCTATTTCTTTTTTTTTGGTTTTGCTTACAACAAAAACATACCCACTAAAATTCCACAAGTGGGGTCTGGGGAGAGTAGAGTGTACGCAGACCATACTCCTACCTCATGGAGGTAAAAGAGGTAGAGAAAGCTCACGCAGATAACATTTGATGGTATACAGTTTGGTCCAAGACTCTCTAACCCTATACTCCTTCATAACCCACACATCAGTTTTCTCATGACTACAAAGCACATAAAAATCATGTTTTGATCAAATACAATGTATTTGGAATAAATTATACCTAATCTAACTTGTGTGTATTTAAGATACATGTTTGTGGGCCATCAAATACATGTATTCGAAATAATTAACTAGTAGAAAATGTGATTTTGAAAACTATTGTTTCAATAATTAGCACCGATATTACTACTTTACCTATTTGCTTGACTGCCGACGCAAAAACAACTATCTCTAACTAGAATTCAATTTGAATTTAGATCTTGACATGTCGTGTGGTGTTTATCAACACTTTGACATAAAAAAAAATATGCAAAGCAAAATTCACAAGGCACAATTTAAGACATAACTTAGTTCCTACATAAGTTATATCGATAGAGACATAAATTCAGTTTTCAGAACCCACAAAGTTGTATCTTAATACATAACTTATTCCTACAAAACTTTTGTCTTATCCGGCATAAGTTCTCTTGTGAAATTAGGTCATAATTAAGAGTACATTGGCCCAAAAACTTTCATGAGAAATATTGACAAAAAATAGAAATCACTGATTTGAGGAATGAAAATTAAAGACCATTCCGAAATAGAAGCAATCCATGCAAAAACTTGAAACAATTGTGCTACACTTTAATTGCTGGTCTTTTTTTACTTGAACGTCGCCATGTTTTATTAGTCGAACCACACAAATACCAACAAATCAACGATATTTAAGTTGTAATCGAAGTAGAATTTATTTTTATAAAAACTTAATCATTTCATCTCATATATGCGACATTGAAGTCAAGGTGGTTGTCGCTCAAGAAACTATGGAAGCAGACTCCGTGAAAAAGTCGTGTGCATCAAAGAAATGGAAGGGCTCTCCCTCTCTATCTTGAACCTAGCTCTGCCCAGCTTGGATGAACAAAGTGTGCAATGCGTGGAGTGAGATCACTACCATAGCCTTTTCAATTTATCTAGTGAACATAGGCAAAAAAAATTGTATCTAGAGTTTGAATAGCTGCAAACATTTTTTGCCTGGAGCCTTGTCAAAGCCAAACTTCAAACAATAATATTTGGAGTTTGACGTTGTTTGCCAATGTCAATTTCAAATTTTTTACATAAAGTTTAAGTAAATATATAGTTAAACTCCAATCATAATTCTTCATTATTTAAAAATTCAACACCCAAATCTTTTTAGTGTGAAGTTAGCTATATTGGGTATCAATTATTCTTTTTGAAAAATATAGAAGTAATCCATAAAGAAACCCAATATTAACTGGACTCAATAAGATCTCAAAGTAACACAAGGCAGAAGCCCAAAGTTACAACTTCAGTCACAAGGATAACAACGTTATCATTTATTTTTTTCTCACTCGGTGTCTGGTACCCGCATTGGAGCTCAATTATTTTGAATTAGTGCTGCGTAGGGCTCTATTCGGGGGAAAGCGCTTCCTACCAATGATTTTTCCATACTCAGGACTCGAACCCAAGACCTTTGAATAAGAGAGAAGCAGCCCCATCCGCTAGCAGCACCACATCGATTGGTGGTATAACAACATTATCATAATGTACTTCTACTTTTGATTTTGTCTCATCAAATTACTCCTCAATAGATATACTGGCTTTTTTCATTTGGTACAAACTTGAGGCAAGTAATTGCACTATAAATTAGGACTATTTAAAATTGAACCGAAACCGATAATCCAAATCAAAAAAAATTATTTGTTTATCAATAATGGGTTATTGGTTTAGCGATTTTGATAATGATTTTGATTTTTTTTCTTATCGGGTTATCGGTTCTTAATGATTTGAGGTTTTTTTCTTAACGGCTTAACCGATAACCCGATAGTAAATCAAATAATTACATTTATATGATTTTGTATATAAAGTCCTTGATTTAGTGTTTAGTTTCCTAATTTTATTTCTGACTGTCTCAAACTATTGGTTATTCTACAATGTAAAAGTGTCTGCTTTTGAGCAAGATGCAATTTGTGAACTCATGTGTGTGGTTCATTTGGTTTATCACCTTGTTTCTAAATGATTTTCAATGATTTTTTTGTGTGTCAAATTTTAACGGTTAAATCGATAACCGAACTGATAACCATCAATAACCGATAAACCAATAACCGATAAGCAAATATCTTAATGGTTCTATAACTATTTAGTTGTCTACAAACCGATAACCAATAAATCAAATCGATAAACTTCAAAATTGAACCGATCGATACGCAACCCTACTTAGAATTGACAAAATTTCAGCTCTTTTTAGCTATTAAGTGATGTCATTATTGATTACAAAATCAACCAAATTTATAGGCTATAGCTACAGAAACCAAGAAAATCGGAATGAATAATAGTCACCAGCGGAGCTAAAGAATGCAGGGGTTCATTAGAATTTTTATTGTTGAAAATTACTCTTTATATATAAGGCTAAAAATTAGTAGCGGCAGGGGTGAGAATAACTTCATTTTAACGGCAAGGACCGTCAACCAATAAAACAAAGTTAAGGGGTATTTTTGACCCTTTTTCCTTTTATAATTTTATTTTCATTCACACAATACTTAAATTTGTAGAAGAAGTTAAAAGAAATATTGATTACTTTCTATAGTAGAAATATTTTAGATTTTTAATTAAATCACTCATATCTTAATTTTAGGAAAAAAAAATTGTTAAACATTATCTTATACATTTATTCATAATCACAGTACATCTTATTAACTTGAATTGATCCTAATTAATATAAATAATATCAATAACAGTATTTTGTTAATTAAAAGTTTTATATCTTTTAAAAATACTATACTAAAAATAATTAGTACAAAAAAATATAAATCACTTATTTAAAAGGTTTTTTGAACCAATAATTTTGTTAATTCACCAATGTGGGACACGATTTTGACTCGAATCTTTATCCTGTGAATTTTGAGGACATACATATGGCAAGCAAGACGTGAAAGGAGAAAAACAACTTCATGATTAGAAATTGACTACTTTTTATAGAAGAAACATGCGCCCGTGCTAGCATTGGTCCAATATGTATCATTTATTTGTTTTAATTTATGTGATATAAATAAAATTTGAAGAGTATTAAATTTTTTTTAATATGATTTTTAAATATTTTAAGTTATTAATTATTGTAATTTATAATACTTTTTACGTAATTCTAAATAATGTATGTTATTACTTTTGTCTTAATTTATATGTCACTGATAGAATTCAATAACCAACTTAGTTTTTTAATATATTTTCTAAATTTTTAAGTTGTTAATTATTATAATTTATAGTATTTTTTATGTTGTTTTCAGATAATATATATTACTCATTGTCTCAAATTTATGTAGCATTAATAAAATTTTGAGGGTCAAACAAATTTTCTATATGACTTTTAAATATTTTAAGTTGTTAATTATTATGATTTATAGTACTTTTTACGTAATTTTTGAATAATGTATGTTACTCCCTCTATTCCAATTTATGTTGCAACATTTTGAGAATCATTTAAAAAATTTATGTCTTTTAAATTTTTAAGATGTTACTTATTGTGATCTATATTATTTTTTATGACAATTCAAATAATATATGTTACTTCATTTGTCCTAATTTATGTAGTACCAATAGAATTTTGAAAATACACCAAATTTCTTATATGTTTTTTTTTTGTGCAAATTTTAAATTGCTAATTATTACCATTTATGACATTTTTATGTAATAATCCAATACAAAACTAATTTTCTTTTCAAAATAATCTTTATAATACCACGTGGCTGTCAAAGGGAAAAAGTAAAAGGCGAAAGTGAGCATGACATTATGATGGGTAATTTAGTCATGACACTCAAAAAGTACACTACACACATTATATTAAATTTTCTGTTGCCCAATAATATTATTCCATATTAATGAAATTACCAAATTACCCTCAAAGCTGTTAGGTTGGAACTCCCTCTTATTATAAAAGAGAAAATATTTTAAATTTTTGAATTAAATTATTCATAATTTTATTATTAATAATAAATAAAATTATGTACAATACTCTACATATTGTATCACAATTATATGGCTAACATTTTATTAATTTAAATTAATTATAATAAATATAACCAACAATAATATTATTATTACATGAAATTAAATTTTTTTGTTTTCTAAAAATACTACACTATAAATAATATTTCATTTATTTCAATTTATTTGATATATTTTTCTATTTAATTCGTTTCGAAAAGAATGTTTCTTTTTTTAGCAACTTTTGTAATTTCAATTTTTCACATGATATGTTTGAGACCACAAGATTAAAGGGCATTTTAGTACATTTGATAGATTATATAAGACCACTAATTTTATTAAGTTGATCCTAGAAGCAGGGTCATCTCGACCATAAGGCCACTAAAGCAATAACTTGGAGCCCAATCTTTTTTTGGAGAGAGGAGGGGACATTTTTTCCTAAAGATGTTCTATATATTGTTAAAAAGATTTCATGTATTGTTGAGAAATGAAATAATTTTAAATAATTATAGTATCTTTTCTTATAGCCTACTTATTTGGTTTCCTCGTTTTTATTCTCACAACTAATATGAACTCACATTATTATTTTTATATTTCTCTTTCTTTCTTTTTTTTCTTTTTTCTTTTTTTCACCGAATCTTTTTTTTCCTTTTTACCCCTTCTTAGGAACTCCATTCATTTTACTTCTTTGTTAACTCAAATTCACAATCTTAGAGTTGGAAGTGGCGAGTGTTTACCTCTAGAATATCATCTTATTATTTAATATTCAAAAGTCTCTCAAACTATCAAATCCTCAGCATTATGCAAAATCTTATTATTGTTTACTTACAAAAAAATCAAAGTTGTTTTTCTAATGTTTTCTTGAAATTCAAACATTATCACGAGTTATCATTATATCAAAATAACAGATTATTTTAAAATTACTATTTGAATTTCATATTACAATTTTTTCTTTCAAAATTTTCATTATTTACATTTTCAGTTCATAAAGTATATATATGTACATCCTATCCTTCACAATAATTAAGACCTCTTTATAAAATTTAACTTATTGAGACGGTCCGGTCTGACAGACCCAATTTTTGACTCAAAAAATCATGAATTTGGAGGGGACATATAAATGACAAAGAAAACGTGGAAAAGGAGAAAAGGAAAAATTCGGATACATTGCTTGAAATATACGTTGAAACATTCCATGCAAGTAAGTGGGCCCATATAAAGCCCAATCTCCTTCAACTTTCGTCGGCCCATACGTTATCTTATCACAAACAGTCCTCAATTATGCGCTGTTTTGGATAAACTTGGACCCACTACATAAATTAACCAACATTTATTTATTTTTTATTTTGTATCGGTATTAACTTGTGCGTAACTTAACTAATTTAATGAAATATTTTATGTCTTTAGATCACATCAACTATTTTACGAAATATCTTTCGATCTCTTACCAGCAATATAAAAGTATAGATACTCAAAATTAGGATAATATTTCAAACTCAAGAAATAGGATTTGATTAGTCACTTAGATGTATGATTGGTAAGCAACCGTCTAGAAATTCTAGTATTTTTTTTAATACTAAAATATATTTTTCTGTTTTCAATTTATTTGACACTATTTGATTTGAGATTAAAAAATTTAAAAAGGATTTATAAAATTTGTGATTTAAAATCAATTTTCGATATTTGTGTGACTATAAAACATTTTATTAGGGATAAAAAAAGAATTTTAAGTTAAATTATTTTTAATTATAGAAAAATGGCACTTTTCTTTGACAGATTTTAAAAATAAAAGCGTGTCACACAAATTAGGACAAACAGAATAATAATATTCACTTGTTAAGAAGAAATATAAAAATAAAATAAAAATTATTCTGAATTTGTACTTTTTTATTTTTCAACAGAAGGACGAATCAATAACTTAGATCAATGTATTATTAGAAAATTATTGAATATAAATATTTAACTAGAAATTCAGTAATTAAAATAGATTATTAGTTTAGTAATAAATTCGGAAATCATAAATATTAAATTTTGATTCCACCTCATTAAATACGTGTAAATATATAACTCGAAAACTCAATAATTACAATAGACTGTTAATTCGATGATAAATTCAGAATTCATAAATTACATATTTTAATTTAAAGTTTGATTTTCCTCATGAAAAATATTTTCTCATAAACTACATATGTATCAAAATAATCTAGAAGAACTATACAATATGTTGACTAATTTATTTGAGGGACAAGCTCATATTATAAAGGTTGTTGAGAGCATCGCCTTTAAAAATAAATCCTGTAATTGTGAATATAAATTTAATAAAGTTTCAATATAAATATTAAATATAATTTGAAAAACAAAAAAAAATAAAAAATTGGTCACCTCTGTGACTGAACCAGAGTGGAAACTTTTGACAAATTAAATGGGAAAAAGGACATAAATAGATCACAATTAATCAAGTATTGGAGTTGAAGCCATGCACATGGGATTCACATGGGTTCTAGCTAATTTTGTTTCTTGATTTGTGTGGATATAATCAACTAAAGTAGGCCTTTGAACAATATTTAGTTGAAATAGTGAAAAGAAATAATTTATTTAAAGTTGAAGTTCACAAACAATAATAATAATTTTTTTTTAAAAAAAGGTTGGACTTTAGAATTGAAAATTGAAGTTGTGTTTTAACATGACTTTTACATGGAAAAAAAGAAGGTGATATTTTGTGAAAGATTCTATGTTATATATTCCATTTGGATGCTTCTTAAACAAGTACTTTTAATATTTTATCTGTATTTCAAAATTAAATATTATTTGAAAATTTGGTGGTCAAACTAATATTTGCAAAAATTAAAATATCATTATTTGTCAAAGGGGACCAATGCAATACATGCTTTGATTGGATTCAAATCTATTCATTTCAAAATCGGATGGAAGTTGGTCTCGTCTTTTAAATGAGCAAGGCATATTCACACACACAAAAAAAAAACAAAAAAAAGTAGTAAGGTTAATATAAATAATCTATTGATATTTGCGAAAGAAAATTAATCATCGGATAACTATATAAGGTGATGAGTCATATGAAATAATTTGAGGAGGAATTGTTGAATTTACAAATAAAATTTTCAAATTAGCAGCTGATAAGAAATTTTAAAAAACTATGTATAAAGTGTATCGAATTGATCTCAACAAGTTATTTATTCTATCTCATAAATTTATGTATCATATACTTCTAAGGGTCGTAAGAATTTTGAATATTGTAAATGAGAAGAGGTCAAATGAGCTATTTGTAAGATGAAGCAGGTATGAAGTGGTTGATTGAGTTATTTAATGTCATTTTTTAGACATGTAAAATGCTAGGAGAATGAAAGTGGAATACAATTGTATAATTGTACAAAAACAAGGGTGGTATTCAATATTGCAATAGCTATAAGGGTATCTAGCTACTAAGCTATACTATGAAAGTTTGGGAGTGGGTAGTTGAAAGGAGAGTGAGGAAGGGTGTGTCTATATTCAAAAAACAATTCGAATTATGCAGGAACGATCAACTATAGAAGACATCCATCTTGTAAAGAGATTGTTGGATCAATATAAGGATAGGAAGAGAGACTTACATATGATGTTCATTGACGTAGAAAAAAACATACAATAAAGTACTAAAGAGGTCCTCTAGAGATGTTTGGAGGATAGAGATGTACTGGTGACTTACATAAGGGCGATTAAGGACGTGTACAGGGGATTTAAGACACAAGTTAGAATAATGTGAGGTGACTCGAAACACTTTTTGATCATGATAAGGCCGTATTAGGGGTTAAGAGAGGTAGATGTAGGTTGAAATGGGAGATGATTAGACAAGATAAAACATAACTTCAGCTTACTAAGAATATGACCCTAGAGAGAAATATATGTAGATCAATTATTAGAGTAAATGTTACTATGTAGTCGAGTGTAATCACCCGTTAGGTGGGAAAGGCAGGGTACTAACTCAATATCCTCTCCATTTTACATTAATTTGTTCTTCTTATTCCTTTCATATTTTTATCCCCTTTTCAAATGGTTTGACATGCTTTATTTAAATTGAGGATCTATCAAAAATAATTTTTTTATCTCTACAAAACTGATAAAGTCTGCGTATACTTTACTCTCCTCATACTCTACTTTGCAATTTTTTAAAAGATAATATGGGTAATTCATATATTTTTTTTCTTGATAGACTAAAAATGAAAAAAAGTCTTGTTAATATGGTAAAGAGTAACATGTCAATTATGTACAATCAAGGCTGATCTTGCTGACGTGTGGTAATGTAATTGGAAGAGCATGCGCATGCGGAGCGTTTTTACATGAAAGATATTGACGTGGAAATTTGCTATTGGATAAGAATGCAAATGGTAGGTCCCAAAAAGGGATTTAATCAAAGTTCTAAGGTGGGACGAGGAAAATGGTAAGACTGAATCCCACATAAATCTCGATTTGTTCGGTATTTATATTAGAGTTTGACTAAATTTAAATTTACGTCAAAAATTTTTATATTGAGAGATAAAACGCTCTCTAACAAAATTAATTTTGTATTCAAACTTAAAACCTTTAAGTAAAGATGAAAGAATATTTATCAGTTTTGTTAGTCCCTTTGTCGGTTTGATATATTATCCACAATCGGTTGCTTTTTTAAACTTTCACCTTCACGTTGCTCCTTTTTTACCACCTTGCCATTTTATGAGACACTCCAAATTTTTTGCTTTAATATATTTTTAAAATTTTATTATTAAAATTTTGGTATTTAATTCATATCTTATATAAAAAGTGAGATTATAATCTCAAGGTTAATTTTGAAATAACTTTATTCTTAAGCAAATGACTTTTTATTATTTTGTACTCTCTCTGTCCTTTTCTATATGCCAAATTCTATGTCCCAATAGGTAACAACTATTAAAACAAGTTGTAAATATTTATAAATTAAAAATCAATATATTATAATAAAATAAGTTTTTAATTTATTATTTCTTGTGGATATGGATCGGTACTAATATTTATGATTAGGAAAAGCGACCTAATGCAGATTTACTGGATAATACACATAAAAATTGTCACTTTTAAGTAATTAATTAAATTATCTATTCCTTTTTGTCAAATATTTTTTTTATAATATACAACCTAAGTTTGTTTGAAATGCCGACCATGTACGAATTCTTTGTTTGCTTGTATCATGTTCAAAGTTGCTTTTTGTTAAAGTTCTTTTAAAATTTTCAAGTTTTTAAAATACAAATTGTATTTGTGTTATCTAGACTGATTCATTTAATAACTTTCTTATCCATAAGCATATACTTATAGAATAAAAATAACATCGAAGAAAGTGATTCTTATTTATTCGAGATTTTATTCTTCTTACTTACTCTTGTAAACTCAGAATCTTAGTCAATGTATATTTGCTTGCACATATGAATAAGTATAAAACATCTTAATTTTTCGACTAATAACAAAGCTTTTTTAGTTTATATTTTGACTAGTACGTAATTTTTGTACACATTATCTTTTAGTTATTTAATTTAGAGAATTTTTATATTATTCTTTTTATCGTTATGTTTATTTAATTATCTTTTTAAAATTATAATCATTTCATGTACAATTAAGATATTGCCTTATTAAAAAAGCATGCTCAACAAAACCTATAAGATAAAGACATATAAACTATGCCAACAAATTAAATTAAATTAATTAATGTCTTTCATAAAATAATACCAAGCAAATGAGTCACAATTGCAAAAATTAGTCTATGATGACAAGATTACCACTTCTCTAAAAAAAAAGTTCTTTCTATTTTTATGGCACCCTTTCGAAGTGGCCATTGGCCAAATCCTCAAATTATTTTAATTATATTTTTTTACCTTAGTAATTATCAACATAATTTTTGAAGAAATAATTTTAAAAAGAAGTCAAGAAAGGGGCACTAATGTCGGGTACGGAAAAAACATTAAATTTTATTATCCAGTTGTTGCCAGCCTACTAGCAGGTGGCACAACTTTTTTTCACTTCGTGTAATAGTCGGTAAAAATTTATACGTTCTCGATATTTATATTATGTTAATAAAAATATAATAATACATATTTTAGATATTTTTTGACATTTAATAATAAATTTATATGATTTAAATTTTAAATATTCAGTGATGTTTGTCATTTTTCAGGAAAGTTAAATATTTTCCTCAAAATTTATGGCTAAACTTCATCCAAAAATGACTTGTCAAAGAATATTTGAGAATTTATGGTTAAACGCTAGATGATTGGTAGAATTTAAATACAAATCAGGTTTTTTAAATACTTGTAATTTTAAGTAATTTTATTTAATAATATCAATTGATGTTTATTTCTAAAATAAATAACCAGGTTAAATTATACAGGTAACATAAAAAAAATTTGTAGTGTATGTGATATAAATGGTCAAAAGCTCCCCTAATCTATATCCGGAATTTCAACTACACACTTTAACTTTACGGGAGTCCTATCACCCCCCTGAAATGTTTAAAACTGAAATAATTACACCCTTAAAAAGCCACAACCACATCTATGTTGTTCCTATGAATTTCACGCGTTTGCCACGCGGAAATTTGATTAATTTATTATTTTTTTCAATTTTTTTTATAATTTCTTTCCCCTTTCTCCTATACTCTTCCAATTCCTTCAAATCCCTAAAGTTTTCTCCCAATTCCTTCAAATTTCTAATGTAACTTGACCATTATTTTAAACACCAAAGTCCATTAAAATTGGATTGTGAGGAACAAAGATGAATAGTGATAACGGAGTTTGTCAAGCATATTCGAGCTTTCCTCGTTGGAGAACTGAAAAACAAACTAAAAAAATTTGTGCATATCACTACTTCGTCGAGATTTTGCTTGCTTCGCCGGAGTTCGCTGGTCGGAGCAGTGGAGCCACAAGGTTTTGTTGTTGTTGTCGTCGACCTTGATGTGAGAACAGAGGTAGATCTTCATGGTGGATATCTCGGAACGAGAGAGAGATGAGAGGAGAGGCGGGGGGAGAAAGGGTTTTTGCTGGTGGTTTGGGTTTCGCCGGAGGCGGCGACAGTGGTGGTTGATAGTGTGGCATTTCACCGGCTAGTTAAGCAGCGGAAAGAGGAATTGATGTAAACCCAATTTGATTTATTTTTTTTCAAATCTGATCCAAATCCTTTTTTTTGGGTGATACAAATACATGTCATTTTATATTTAATTGATTTGATTGGTTTTTAAAAGTTTTTTACATGAGAGTTTAAAAGCTTGTGTGAAATCAACAATGGTGAATCCGGTGACGATGGTAGTGGTAATGACGGCTTAGAGATGGTGAATGGTGGAGGAATTTAGTTTTTGTTGCTATGGAGAAGAAGCACAATAAATAAGAAAATAAAATAAAAATACATATATTTATAAAAAGAGATATTAAAAATAAAGTTTTAATATTTGTTTTTTGTGCTCACTCTCTCAAAGAAAGTGAAATACACTCATTTTACCAGCTAAGCACTCATGGAGGTAATAATTTCAGTTTTAAACACTCCAGGGGGTTATAGGACTCCCGTAAAGTTAAGGTGTGTAATTGGAAATCCGGATATAGGTTGGGGGGCTTTTGGCCATTTTCTCTAAATTCTATTGAATGTTACTTTAAACATTTAAGCAAAATAATAATAATAATAAATAATTTGGTTATGTTGTCGGCTGCCTACCTTGGCATTCTCCATTTTTTAACCTAAAAATTGGTATAATAATAATTTTATAAAAAAATTCGAGCAGCATTTCTTTTCTTCATCATTCAACGTGTATTAATTTCATATATTAATAAGTATTATACTTAGTTCATATAAATGGGACATGATTTTAATTGAGAAACTTATTGCAAAGATTTTAATTTAATTTGAGGGCCCTTGTAGAGTATCTTTTAGGTCATAGCAAAATAAGGACCCCTCCCATATACATCGAAAAATTAAACTTTTAGATAAAAATATTTTTTACGAAATATGACTTTACTTTAGAAATTCAAATTCAAAACTCTTAATTAACCAGATGACTATAGTGAAAAATGATGGCAAAGTCAAAGAATCTTTTAGATTAAACTTAAAATAATTAAATTTTATCGTACACTACGCGAAAATATATTGCTAAAATATTGACGAGTTGTGAAAATAATACTATGAGTAAAGTTGATAAATAAATGCACGAATGGATAAAGGTGCATTTATGTTATTCACATTCAATTTAATTGATTGTGCATACCTTTTCTTCACATAATTATTAGTGTACGCACTTTCCCTCATTATGCTTATTATTATTTGGGACTTTGTCCTTTTTTTTTCTTGACATTTATTTTAAATCTTATCCATTGTGGTTTTTACTTTTTCTTCATAATAAAAAAAATGCCCTTCTTGTCTTCATGACTTATATTTTAAGAGATTGCAAAGCACGTCCATAATATTCTTAATTTAAAAATATTACATAAAAATTTATATAGTATAACAATTATTCTTTATAATAATATTTTACTATAACTGTCAATATTTTTTAAAATCAATTTTTAAGGTTATGTACATTCAATTTTACTTGGTGCTTGTTGACTTTTTTTTAGTATTTATTATATGTTTATTAATTAAATAATTTAATGACAAGGATAATATTGAAAGAAAAATAATAAATCTCTTTGATTTGCTAAAATAGACTAGAAAAAGAATCTATATTTAGTATTCTATGAAAGTCAAGTAAAATAAAATTGAGGGAGTATATGTTCCCAACATTTCTGCTAAAATAATCAAAAAATATTTGAACAAACGACACCATTAATATTATGAACGTTAAGCTAGCATCTTGTGCAAATTTCTCCCACATATTTAAGACATAATTCTTTAAAGTATATAGAGATTCTGAAAATCAATCAAGATTTATTCAAGCTTTTTAAGGTGGAAAATCCTAAAGATATAAATGATTCAAGCTTTTAAGAATTAATAAAATCCGAAAAGCTGAAATTAAAGATTCTTTTATAACTATTGTTTGCATCGATAGACGATATGCTCCAATTAAGAGACAAACACTCCTTATTAAGGATTTGATTTATCTATTTTCATGATTCGAGCATCAAATTCAATACACTTTTAATTAAATGTGAATTTTTTTTCAAAATTCATTTCATCATACCCTCATGTTCACAAAAAAAAACAAATAATTTTATGTGTATTTTAGACTTTTTAGTTGCGCATATATATATATATATATATATAAAATACCTTGTGGTCTTTTAATGATTCTTATTGGGGGGAAATCACCTATTCCATAAATAATTTAATGATGCCAATTATGTACTATTTTACTAATCAAAGATCGTGTAATTAATGGATATCCTTTATCGTGTTTGATTGAGATGTTTGTTAATAATATATTTTACTACTAAATATATATAAATAATATATCTTGTTTTGTACTTTTTCCATTGGTTGGAGTCTATCAAGAAAAGCATATGGAAATATTAATTAGTCATAGCTTATCCACATTTGACCTAAACTTATTGATTAAAATAAGCTAATAGAGAAGAAGTACACACCTTCTTCAATAAACAACTACCAAGCTTTTTTTACACTATCCACGCGATAACATTGTTTATTATAGGAATACAACAATAGTAAAACTATCTTTATGCGATCTATATGTCACAGATTTAAGTCGTAGAAATAATCACTAGTATATTTGCACTAAGATAGACTGTCTACATCATATTCCTTAAAATGTGATTTTTTTTCCAAATTCCGCTAATATGAGATACTTTGTGCATTGAGCGACTCTGCCTGCCCCTGAACATACAAAGAATTAGTGGAGGGAGTTGCTAATGGTATTGGTAAACCACTAATATTGCATCTTAACTTTTCTGTTGACCTTGTTTTCTTTAAGGTAAAAGATGGTTAAAAATCCATTTGATTAATTTATTTAAAAATAAAAAGAAACTATATGAATCCATATGAAAATTCTAATCATAAGGTTTTTGGGCTATTTTTAGTTTTTCTTTTTATAATATTTTTTGTATCTATTAGTGGTATCTCTTTGGCTCTAATTGTCTTATATGAGTTTAAGTGGGGTTGTTAACAAATTTTGGTAAAAAGAAAATTGTGGTCCAAAGTAATAACAAAAGAACTTATATTTACTTGTATTTTATGCACTGAATGAGATAATATGTACCCTTATGCATATTAAATAATCAAAAGATCTTAGTAAGATTTTTCAATTATGCTTGATCATTATTTAGTTTTTATCTTTCATAATAGCATTTTGCAATATGGTTATAATAAGATAATTTGAAACTATTACGATTTTTCTGATATGATTAATTATCATGTTAACTTTTTAAAAAATAAGATCATGTATGATGAATTCATGAAAGTTTGACCTTAGAATTTGACTTTCGAGTCAAAAGAATGACCAATTTTTTTATAGGAATCATTTTTTCCTTAAATGATTCATACACAAGGGCGAATCTACATTAATTACTATGGATTTAATAGAATTCAATAGTTTGGCTCAAACATCCTGTACGATTCTTAAAAATTTATTTAGTATATACAAAAATAATTATTGTTTAAATGTATAAACTAAAAAATTCTTACTTTGTCTAAAATACTTTTTTTTTTTAAAAAAAGAACAATGAAAATATTCTTAAACAACTCCTAATTAACATAATTTTTATTTAAAAAATCTTACCTAATTCCATTTAAAATAGTCATGTGTCCCCTCAGCCGCTCTCCTTTCCCAACTACACCAAAGGAAAGAAAAATGACAAATCTTAAAGGCAAAAACTTTAAATATTTTTTTTAAAAAAGGCATGGAAGAAGATAGCAATACTAAATTAGTGCTCCCTCCATTCCATTTTACATGAGATTTTAAATTTTTATGATCTAAAACAAAAAAAAGTGTCGCATGAAAAAAGACGAAGGTAGTAGTATTAACTCTTTTTTTAAAATTATTTTTCTCTCGATGTTCGATACTCACATTGGATTCAGATTCCGCGCTAGGTGAGGCTCTATTTAGGGATAGCACTTCCTACCAAAAATTTAAACTCGAGACCTCTGGTTAAGGCAACACCACATTCTTTGGTGGTTAGTAGTTAGTACTAATCCTTAAATATTAGGTAAGGATACAAAATTAAATAAAGGTACAAAAATCACAAAGTAGTATTTAAAACACAAACCATAACCATGGTTACTTGATAGTTAACTATGGTTAAGTAAGTTCGACTTTATCTTCTCACACGTAAAACGACACTTCCCCAAAGCCCAAAGTCAAGCTTTTCGCTATTTTATAGAAATAGTACTTATTGCATCAACACTTGTACCATTTCCCTGTTTTCTTCTTCTTCTTCTCCTCTCTGCATTCTGATCTGCTCTCTCTCTTTACACAGTATTTTCTTCCATTGAAACTTCACACACACACACACGCACGCACACACACACACACAAGCACGCACACACACACACACACACACAGTTGCACTCTCTCTCTCTCTCTGTGTGCATGTGTGTGATACTCTTCGGTGCTTCGTGAATTCGTCGGATTCTGACGTCATCACCGTTTTTCCGGTCACCGGATTTGTCTTCTAGGTACTGTATATGAAACTCCGTTTCTCTGATATGTTGTTTATTTTTCCTCGAAATTTCATGTTTTGGAGGTTTATTGCGTATGGAAACTGTTGTATATGTTGTTCGGTGACGAAACGGGAGAGATTGATGTGTTTTTTGTTTGTTTTTGCAGTGGTTTTGAATTTTTCTGTTCGGGATTTTTGCTGTTATATCTCATCGGGAATTGCTGGGAGCCTTTAGGAGGTTTATAATTTGGTTAAATTCAAATTTTAAGGTGAGAATTTTTTATTTTCTAATGGTTTTCAGTTAAATTTTTAGATCCTTATTTCTTTTATTTATATGGTTGTACTTGTATTTCGACTTGATAAAATGACTGGATTTTTGTCCTCTGTACTGACTGTATCTTACAGAAAATATCCATTTTTTTTTCATTGGAAGATTTTTTACTTTTTTCGAAATAGTTTCATTGTTTCCTGATTTTGTGACTGATAGCTTAAAACCTAAGGAGGAGTTGGAATTGTTTATGGAAATGAAGAAATCAGCATAAAATGGTTGTTTTGCACAAATTCAGGATAAGTTGTACTTTTGTTTCTTTAAAATCAGATTTACTGAATTTGGGAATCTGATTCCTTGAAAACATTATGAGTTGTGCCAGTAAATTCATGCTAATATCAATGACATAAGAGATGCGGAAATAATGAATTCTGAAATGGATTCATTTAACAGCTGTGGAAGTAAATGTTGGAAGAAAAATCTAGACGTGTAGCTGTTATGTTCATGTATTTGAATGTTTGTTGAGGTAGTGTCATAAATGAGAGTGAAAGAAAGAAAAAAGGGAACGTGAAAGCACCTAGATGCGGAGTTTGCGCAGGGAGGTGTAATATGGTGCGTTACTTTGAGATCATGGCATGCATTACCGTGTACGTGAATTGACAATCATTAATGAGTAGAAGACGACAAATATTTCTCTGTGGAGAAGTTCCGCTAGTTTTGAGAGACGTACTTTAGCACAATAATGCATTTGGACTTCACATTTTTCATTGAGTAAAAAGTCATAGAGGAAATTAATAAATTGGAAAACTTTCTCAAGTTTTGAGAGTGATGTGAATGGACCATTTGTAGCCATTGAAGTGTTCAGCGTTTTTTGTTTCCTTGTGCACGTGTACCACGCAAACCTACACACTCTATCAATATAAAATTGAGTGTGACACCTTAAAAGTTGAAAGAACTAAATTTAATCACCCATAAGGTGACAAATATCATAAATATGCCGTGAAGGACTGGGGGGGGGGAACCAGGCATTTAGTTTCTTTTTAGGTTCTTAGCTAAGTGCCGGTAGGGGTAATTATCCCCCACTATGATCACATAAAGATCTTGTTTTATGGTAATGGACATGGAAGAAGTTTGGTCCAGGGCATGTCACATAGTGTCTGCTTATTGTATCTAGTGCTCACAAGATGCTGTTAGCTCATTAGCAGAGGTGAGGCCCAAATTAAGCAAGCTATTTGAATCTGAGTACTCAGTAGGTCCCTTGCGAGTTCATTGCATAGGGGCAAAGTTCTTCTGTGTTCCTTGCTTGATGTCAGACTTTGGACATTTCTGGTGATTATTTTACGCCTGACACCATCAATGGTCAGATAGTTGATGCCCTTATTTGAACTATCAGTTGTTTCCGAACTTTCTTGTGTTTGTACTTTCTAATTTCTTTAAAAAAAAATTCTTACAAGGTTGTAATTTCTGTTTGTTTTGTTGAATAAGATGTTACCACTGACTGTGGAAGGTCGGACTGATGACACCACCATCTTTATTACACTGATGACAAGGCTGGATCTTATTTTGATCCATTTCTCTAGAGATATAGTTGTCTTTTACAGGTTGGTTAGATTCTATGGATATCCGATTTGATGGTCAAGTTTCAATCCTCTAGCATTCTGTAGTAGTGTTATCAAAGGTGAAAAACGTGTAAAGTGCTAAGGTCCAAGGTCTATCGGGGCTTTAAGCCAAAAGCACGAGCTTCAATGCAGGTGCAAATAAAGAAAATAAAAATACTGTGTAGTTTATGAATAACAATTATAAACACACATAAGAAATATATAAATAACAATATTTTTTAAAAGAACTACAATAAAGTAAAATATTCATTGTTTAGTGTGCTCTTTACAATAACTCCATTGGCGCTGAGACATATGCCTTAAGCTCCCACTCAGTGGGGCAAAGCACTTTGCCTGCTTTGCACTAACTTTAGGGTTTAATCTCACTTTGAACGAGCCTTTGACAACAATGTGCTTTAGGGGATCAATTAGACAGAATCCTAAGGGGCCGTTTGGTTTGGAGGTTTGTGTGAAAAACGACGATTGCAGGACAAAGAACTAGACAATTAGCGTACTGCTTAATTAGATTCTTCTCTTGCGTATTATTAAACAACAAATATTAAGAGTTCTGATGGCATGTTAGAACTCATTTCATGGATGATTGGCAAAGCTATTAAGTTATAATTTAGACCCGCAATTGGTATACTCTAGAGACATATATAGCAGCATTATTAAAAGCAAACAGCGCAAAAAGGGGGTTTTGAAGCGCACAACGCACATAAAGCATGAGCTTCAATTAAAAAAGGTGCAAAGGGAGAAACAATACAAATATATATGTTTAGTCCAAGAATAATAATTATAAGCATGAAATGAATGACAAATTTATGAACAAAGAAATTGATTTTTTTTTTACTATGAAGTGAAATATCAATTGTTTAGTGTCGCCTCTTTAGAAGAGGCTCATTGTCAAGGAAAAGTATGCCTTAGAACGTTGATGACGACACTGAAGCGCACATTAAGCGAAGCGAAGAGCTCAACACATTTTGAGTGTCGCTTCAGGCCTTGAGTGAGCCTTTGAAAAGTAGTAGTATAAATGCCTTTATTGTTTGAAGGAGCATTGAATATCCAATAATTTCCTTTTAATGTAAAAAGGATAGATGCAATTCACCATGAGCACATTTACCTGTAATTGCTACATTCAGAAAGTAGATAGTGAATAACTGCGATAGCTTTTTAAGCATCTTTGGAATGTGTATTTCTCCACCAAATTAGTTTTTCACAGAGAGATAAAAGGATTAATCGTTGACCTTTCTGTAATATCCTTTTAATTGGAGAGCTTGGAGGTGGTGCATGATTTGGTGCGCTCGCCTTCAAATAGGTTTTGGTTTGGATTTGAGTTTGTTACAAACATATCATTCCTAGGTTCGTTATGAACCATCCACCGATCTTATTCAACACGTTGAAATTAGAACTAAATTTTTTATTGGTACTTGTATTTTTGTTCACTGCTCATTACAGCTCAACAGTAACTGCTGTTGCTACTGAGTCAGCCATGGTCTATCAAAGCCATATTACAGTTATTATGATAAATGCCATGTTCTTTGACCGTGACATTCGGAAATGTGTGTTTCTCTTCTTATTTATTGGATCCCACCTTATAATGTAACCAACCCTTCACCCTGCTAAATTGGTTAATACTTATAGCTTCCATAATACATCACTTGTCAGCTTGTAAATTTTCGTTTAAAATTAGTACTTCTGTCGAATTCCATGGTGCTGCATTTCATGTCATTCTTATTATGTGATTAAGATGAATTATTGAATCATTGCAATGTTGTAACAATTCAATGAACTCTATAATATTTTCCGTTTTTTTAGTTTGAGATTAAATATTTCTTGACACTTCTATTCCTGCCCTTTAAGTTTCTTTGTCATTCCTTGCTTGATGCCTGCTAATATCCTCAACCCTTCCAATCCATAGTTCTATTGTCTGGTGTTATGATGATGTTAGGAATCACGACTTATGATGAACTTGTTGGCAAAATAATGATTTATCTTTTCTACCTGTTGGTGCTGTAGGTTACTGCACAATTGCTTTGGGACTGAAAGTTTCAAAGTATAGATTTCAAATTCCAGCAGTGCATGTTTAACAACATAGACCAAATTTTACTTTATAATCATGCCATCAAGATCTTGTGCTAATCTTTTGGACATGGCATCTGGAGATATACTAGATATACCTCAGACACCTAGAGGTCTTCCACGTGTGATGACGGTTCCTGGAATCATCGCAGATGGTGATTCAGATGGTATGTCATCCTCATGTCGAGAGCGAAAAATTGTTGTAGCAAACATGCTGCCTTTGCATGCTCAAAGGGATACAACGGCTAAAAAGTGGTTATTCAGTTTGGATGAGGATTCTCTTTTATTGCAACTGAAGGATGGGTTTTCTCCTGAAACTGAAGTTGTCTATGTTGGTTCTCTGAAGGTTGATGTGGAACACAGTGAACAGGAGGAAGTTGCTCAGCGACTTCTTGAGGAGTTCAAGTGTGTGCCTACTTTTGTACCCCATGATATCCAGGAAAAGTTTTATCACGGCTTCTGTAAGCAGCAACTTTGGCCTCTTTTCCACTACATGCTTCCAATGTGTCCTGATCATGGAGATCGTTTTGAACGGCAGATGTGGCAAGCTTATGTCTCTGCGAATAAGGTTTTCGCTGATAAGGTTATGGAAGTGGTTAATCCTGAGGATGATTATATCTGGATTCAAGATTACCACCTCATGGTTCTCCCGACATTTTTGAGGAAGCGCTACCATCGTGTCAAGCTAGGTTTCTTTCTTCATAGCCCATTTCCTTCGTCAGAAATTTATCGAACTCTGCCTGTTAGGGATGAAATTCTCAAAGGGTTGCTAAATTGCGACCTAATTGGCTTTCATACCTTCGATTATGCACGTCACTTTCTGTCATGCTGCAGTCGAATGTTGGGTTTAGACTATGAATCTAAACGAGGACATATTGGACTTGATTATTTTGGTCGTACAGTTTACATTAAAATTCTGCCTGTAGGCATACATATGGGTCGACTAGAGTCCGTGATGAATTTGTCTTCTACTTTTGATAAAGCTAAAGAAGTTCAAGAACAGTTCAAGGGGAAGAAGGTAATTCTGGGTGTGGATGATATGGATATCTTTAAAGGCATTAGTTTGAAATTGCTAGCATTTGAGTACCTACTTCAGCAGGACCAGAACTTGCAGGGGAAACTTGTTCTTGTTCAAATAGTAAATCCTGCTCGTAGCTCAGGCAAAGATGTTCAGGAAGCAAAGAGGGAGACATATTCAACTGCTGAAAGGATCAACCAAATTTACGGTAGATCTAATTATGAGCCTGTAATTTTGATTGATCGTCCAGTTCCTCGATATGAGAAGACTGCATACTATGCTGTTGCTGAATGTTGCCTAGTGAATGCTGTAAGGGATGGAATGAATTTAGTACCTTACAAGTATATTGTTTGCAGGCAAGGTTCTCCTGGTATGGATGATGCTATGGGTATTAAAACTGATTCTCCTAGAACTAGCATGCTTGTTGTGTCAGAATTTATTGGTTGTTCCCCATCTCTGAGTGGAGCAATTAGGGTAAATCCATGGGATATTGAAGCTGTCGCTGAGGCTTTAAATGTGGCCATTACAATGTCCGATTCCGAGAAACAACTTCGTCATGAGAAGCACTACCGCTATGTAAGCTCTCATGATGTAGCTTACTGGGCTCGTAGCTTTATGCAGGATTTGGAAAGAGCTTGCAAAGATCATTACAGTAAGCGTTGCTGGGGCATTGGTTTGGGCCTGGGCTTCAGAGTTATTGCACTTTCTCCGCATTTTAGAAAGCTGTCTATTGATCACATAGTCTCCTCATATAGGAGGACACAGAGAAGGGCAATATTCTTGGACTATGATGGCACTGTTGTACCTCAGTCATCATTGATTAAAGCTCCAAGTGCTGAAGTTATTATGCTGTTGAATTCTTTAAGCAATGATCCTAAAAACACCGTGTATATTGTTAGTGGCAGAGGGAGAAAGTCATTAAGTGAATGGCTTGCACCGTGTGAAAGGCTCGGAATAGCTGCTGAACATGGGTATTTCATAAGGTATGGATATATTATGTGAACATGATGTGGTCCTTTGTCCCAGTTTCCCTATAATTTCTCATTTAGAATTTTTCTTCTGAAGTTTTCCTTGGGTACCTTCATGTTAACCCGGTTTCTATCATGTTGCAGGGGTAGTAAAATGTCGGATTGGGAATGTTTGGCTTCTGATCTTGAGTGGAAACCAATTGTGGAACCTGTTATGAAACTTTACACAGAAACAACTGATGGATCATATATTGAACCTAAAGAGAGTGCTTTGGTGTGGCACCATCATGATGCAGACCCAGACTTTGGCTCCTGTCAGGCGAAGGAATTGTTGGATCATTTGGAAAATGTACTTTCAAATGAACCTGCAGTTGTTAAGAGGGGCCAACATATTGTCGAAGTCAAGCCACAAGTAAGACCTTCCTCCCCCGTGTTTTGTGTCTCACGCAGATACAGACATGTGCATGTTGCATTATTCTCTTCAAAGTTTTAACTTGTTTGTGCTTATTTGCAGGGTGTGACTAAAGGATTAGTGGCACAAAAGGTCCTCTCAATGATGGTAGATAGTGGGACACCACCTGATTTTGTTATGTGCATTGGAGATGATAGATCAGACGAGGACATGTTTGAGAGCATACTAAGCAGTGTATCCAGTCCGTCAGTCACTGCTGCCCCAGATATCTTTGCCTGCACCGTTGGGCAAAAGCCAAGCAAAGCCAAGTATTACCTAGATGATACTGCTGATGTTCTTAGACTGATTCAAGGTCTTGGCAATGCATCCTGTCCAAAGCCAAGACTTACTGCTCATTTCCAGGTTGCATTTGATTCTGTTCTGTGAGAAGGCAAAGTAGTTGGTTGGGCATGTATATGATTCTACTTTTGGGGTTTATCTTTTACCGATGAGGAGTATAACCTCTCATCCATCTTAACTTAATGTGATGCATGACTGGACTCAGGACCGACTGTTTCCAGGTTATGCTGCATTCAGGGCTTGAAATTCCCGTCGATGTTGTCTGCTTTTTCTGTAGATTTCATCATCGGGAAAATCTTTTCTTAGAAGTACAGTTTTGCAGTAGTCCTGACAAACACCATTGCGTTGTATAGATACATTTATCTGGTTAGCTTAATGACAGTTTGGTTTAAGTTTTTACCTAAGTGGAAGCTGCTAACAATGCTTGATGCCTTTTGTGCCAAATGAGTTCGCTTGAACGTGTATATAGTACTAAACTTTTCTGGAATGAGTTCTCGAGATATTATTAGTTCAATTGTTCTGCTTTCTTTACTGTAAGTACTTCAGATGCTAGTTATCTGATAATTGCAATTTAGTGGTTATTTTTAGTTGTCTCTCTGTGGTCAATTCAAACTTGTTTCTGACAACAACAACAACATCATCACCGTACCCAATGTAATTCCATAAAGTTGAGTATGAGTATGGTAAAGTGTGTTCAGATCTTAGAGGTTGTTTTCGATAGACTCAATTTAGTTTCCAACTGTATGGTAATTTTCTGCTTCGGTCGTTATGTCAATCGCATCTAATAATTATCTTTTAGACCCTGTTGGGATCTCTGAAAGATCATCTTTGCCAACTGGCTTCCTCGATATTTCCTATGAATGAGGTAGGTGTCAATACCAATGTTCACAGAAAAGCAGGTTTCAAAATGTGGGAGCTTAGTGCATTGAGCTGCATATATCCTTCTATTTAGGGTTATGTACTCGGTAAGTCGTAGATGTGTCATGTTCTGTTTAATTATATTTTTTCAATACTTTTTGAGCCTACCTCTATGTCTCTTTTGACCACCAGTCAACCACTCGCACATCCTCGCTGGGGCATCTGTTCATCTTCTCTTCATATGTCTAAAGCCTTATTTCCTTCATCTTGTCCAATATGGAGGTCACTCTCACCTTGTCTTGAATATCTTGGTTCTTAATTATATCTCTCTCAATATGTCTAAACATTCATTCTCATTTCTGCTACTTCTATCTTTTGAATGCGTGAGTTAGATCAGCCAACACTCCCATCTCATACAACTCAATTGGTCTTACAACTACATTATAAAATTTATCTTTAATTTTTGATGATACGCAAAATAGTTACCGATATCTCTCATCTTGTAATTACAAGGATCTGCATACCTAAATTGCAATGATTCGAAGCACTTCTTGTTTCACTATTTCCAATCAATGTATCTTGCGATCCAAATTTGTGTATACAACTCTCTTGGTTGATTGCTTCTACATTTCAATGTAAACTAAATATTTTTGAGAAAAATAGTTCTTAAGCAAGTAGAAACTAGAAAGTTAACTACTTACCTAGTTCCATACAAGTAATTGTTGAGGATAAGAGTTGCATGGAAGTGGGCCAGATTGGACTCACTGCCTCTTTCTTAGCCAAACATTTTGGGCTGGACGGTGTACAAGCCCAATGATCAGTGGCGGAGCTAGAAATTTTGTTAAGGGTGTTCAAACTTTAAAGGAGTGAATAAAAAAAATTTCAGCGGATTTGGTGCACAAATCATTTTTTTACTATTGAGTGGATGCACCTAGATGTATAATTAAGTTATATGTCGTTTATCTAAATCATATGAAAATGTAAAATTATAAAATTATCAATCAACTATCAATGGTATAAATCTAAATTAATAGAGAAAAGTCAACAAAAACAATTTTAGTTATTAGTTGAATTACACTTTCTTTAGTTCATATTAAGTGAATTGTTGAGGTTTTTTTCTTCATATTTATCCTTCCTTAAATTATTTTACATTTTCTAGAAAAATAGTTTAGAAATAATTAAAAGGATAATAGTGAAAAGTAACTTTTAATTTTTGTTCTTAAATGTAATTTTTAAGGAGTGTGTCAATATCCTAACAGTTTATTTAATACTCCCTCCATCCCCTTTTAATTGTCATGATTTCTTTTTTTAGAGTCAAACGATAAGAACTTTGACTAACATTTTACGATGCATTTTTACATCATATTGATATAAATTTTTTTACAATTTATAGTACTTTCGTATAGTTTTTGAATATCAAAATTTTTAGTTTAAAATATCGAATTAATGTAATCTAATTTAACTTTGAAAATTAGTCAAATAGACTTTCGAAAAGCACTACATGACAACTAAAGGGGGATGGAGGGAGTATGAACTAGAAGTACTCTATAAAGAAACACTTTATAAATTTTATCAAAGCATTTAATGAATCTGAAGCATTTGAATAACTTGGGTAAAGAGGTGTGAATCTTAATTATTAAGTTAATAAATACATTATGCGAAGTGTAATCAAAATTTTTAAGGCTAGACATAAAAGATACCCGGGGGCTGGACCTGAACTTTCCCTTTAAAAAAATACCCTGTTTATTTCCCTTTTTTTTTAAAATGAAAAAGAAAGACACAAAAGATTGTCTATTTGTGTTAAAAAATTTAAGCAGTGGGAATCGTTCCCGAACCCCTGAACCTCAAGGACCACCTCAAGGACCAAAATGCGCATACCTACCGCTGGGCTGTCAACTACTAATGTATCTAAGAGTGTTCATCTATTAATGTATTCAAACAATAGTGAATATTTTACCGATATATACGATCTAATTTTCCGACGAAGGGTGTTCACCTGACCACCCTTGCTTGGCTGTGGCTCCGCCCCTGCCAATGATGGCTCACGAAATCAATCAGTTAGCTGGCCTCCTACCAATTATTACTCTGTCTCATTTTTCTTTTTAGTCCGTCCTAAAAGGAATGATAGTATCTATTCATGTTACCGTCAATAAGATGATTTATAGCCGCACAAATATCTATGACTTGTGTTAAACCATGAATTTCTAAAGTATTTGGTTGTTTTTTAATCTCTGTATATAATTAAACAACATCAGATAAATTGAGAATAACATAGGGTCATAGCCCTTCAAATAAAGAAAAAGAATAATAGAATACAATCCAAAAAGAAAAGAAAAAATAAGCTAGAACATAAAGGGGAGAATATTGGCTCGGTTTTGATTTTTGTACTAAATTGATCTTTTTAAGTTGCACTAAAATATCCTTAAGCTGAGGAGCAGTTTTAGTAAAAAGGCATAGACAAACAAAATCAAAATCAGTGAACGATAGCATGCAAGTTATGATAGATCAATATGAGTTCATGATTCAGTTGATTGACTATTTAAACTTTCACTTATTGGTGAGAGTTCGATTCCGCATCTTTACTCCACCATTTCCCCTTTCAAAAAATAAAAGAGTTCATGATATGGTTAAGTGACATTTTGCTAGATTACTCACAAATTATGTAGAATCGTCATAATTTCAAACCTACAAACAAGAAAGAGAGGTCGAGTTCATGAAGGCACATAATCTAGGTCCTTACGTTAGGGGTTAGAAACATGAGAAAATTAGAAATATTTTTCTTTCGTATCAAATACATCCTAAGCTAGTCGTTAGTTTGAAACAACTATGGTATCAAATTGTTAAGTTAAATTTCTACACGAATTTATTTTCTTGAAATATTACTTTGATAATTATACTAATAGTTTCAAGTAGTTTTAAACGTTCGAAGGTAAAATAATTAGAAATGAAATTAAAGTGATGGTTGACATGTGTGACAGAGAATAAGAAATTAAAGTGATTGTTAAAGCACATTCAATAAAACATGTTAAACAAGTCTAAAAGTTAGATTACATATTGTTGGTGAAATTATAATTAGAATTGAAAAATAAATTGAATAAAAAAAAAATTGGCTTAAGCATATCTTGCTTTTAAAAAAAAAAAAAGGATTCAGTCCCACTAAAACAATAGTTTGCCGACCATCACTAAGCTTCTTGTTTTGTCTCCTACAGGATTGGGCAATCCAATAATATTGTATAACTCAACAAACTCTAGGCAAGAGTTGAGTCTAAAGCCCCATAATAAAAACGCCTTCATTCAACAAAATAGAACTCTTTCTAATTTTTATACGCTATATATTTTTCTTGTATATAATATAATATATGATCACCACTATTAATAGGTGAAAAATTCTTCCATGTAATGAATAAGAAGAATATAAGGTAATAATATAGGTAAATCAATTGAAGAATTGCGGTCCAAAAATTATATGAATTGCGAGACATAATGAAATAGAATAATGAGCAAATTTAACCCCGCACCGTCTTATTGCCATCACTAAAAAATAATGCAATCCAATGGTTTTTTGCCGGAGTCGTAATGCTCTTATCTTTTTTTCCCCTTGTTTGCCAACAGATTTTTGAAAAAAAAAAACTAATAATAGAAAAGAAAAAGAAGTAATTAATTTATTATTTAAAACTAATAGTAGATCTTTTAATTTTTCCCCCCCAAATGATGGTAAATAATTGATACTATGACATCAGAATATCACATGATGAAGATGTATGCAAAAAAAATAACGTAATAGATTTGAAAATGATGTGAATGGGCACACATAAATTGGCAATTGGGCTATGCTATTCACCAACCAATGAAAATTCCATCAATAATTTAAATGATAATGTCACACACACAAATTCCATGTATAATTAGGGTTCGTTTAATTGTCGGTTAGGAACTGAATTATTTATGTATTAAAATTGTTGTTTTAAAAAGCAAGGATGTGAGGCGAAGCATTTTATGTAGCAAAAGGATGAAACATAAGTTCAAAAATATGTTTATATCAATTTATATATGCACTTAGTATTTATGAAGCAATATTTAAGAATATCAGTATAAAGTTATGTTTTAGGGCATTTGAATTCATTGTCACCATCAAGGTCCGCAAATGGAAGTAACCAAATAATTTAGCCAGAAAAGATTCATATCTTCGTACCGATGAAAAAAGTATTATCACATTTAATTATGTGCTCGATACAGAGTGATTGAATGTTAATTTGAAGGTTTCTCGGATGAAATCTTACTTCCTTCATAGACAACATAAAATAATATTATAGATACATTGTTGAGAGTAACAATGAATGCATCAATTAAGTTCTTGCTCGTTAACGTTCTCTTTAATACAAAAGTATCTTTTGTGATGAATTAAAATTGAAATTTAAACTATTCTCTCCCTATATATTATTATGTTAAAATGGATTCACAACAAAAACCTTAATTGATTTTTTAAATATTAATATTACTATTTTTATTATCAATAATATAAGAGGTAGTTGTGCATATTAACTTTGTTATATGACATAGAAACACAATGATATATCCCCTTCTTTTAGCAGTTGCATTTGCATGTGCCTACAGAGAGGGAATGAAAATGATTGATTAAGAAACGAAAATACTGTATATAATATGCTTTCTTCGATTTATTTTTTTTCTCAATCATATTATAACATTGAAAAATAATATATATATATATATAGGTACAATAGCCTTAGCAAGTGGGAGAACAATTCTAAAATAAAAAGTTTTATAGATACAATCAATGTTTAAATTGACAAAATTGGACCACCCAAATACCAATAGGCAAATAGCCCCCCGCCAATCTTTCTCTTGTCGTCAATGGCTATAGTTGTATAACAAGAGGAGATGGAGATAATGGATATATAAACTATCGCGTTTTTATTAGTTTCATATTCGAACTATTGACAGCTTTAAAAGCACCTTCCTACTTGACTAACTAAACTTAGATACACCCTCGATCTGCCACTTGACATAACAAGTGGTCTCAAACTCTTGTAGGAGCTAGCATGAGACTCTTAATAAAAAGCTGAGAGAATTATTGAAAACACTTCTAAGCTTGTCCAGAATTTAGGGGTGTATTTCACTCATGTTGTAAGATCGGAGGTGTATTTAAGTTCAGTTAGTCAAGTAAAAAGATGTTTTTAAGGTTGTCAATAGTTCGGGATGAAACTAATAATCACGCCGAATTTAGGGATGTTTTCAATACTTCTGTCTTTAAATTATATATATAATTTATGTTTTTCTCAACTATAATTTTCAGGTGCTAATCCTCTTCTAAATTATCATATTTTTATTAATTTCATACTTAAATAATGTCTAATTTATGTTGCCCATTAGATTATTAAAAAAACTACACGAGGGCAAATTTGGAATACAAAAAAAGACTCAAATTTTAAAAGAGCTCAATAAAATAATGGCAATCTCCTTCTCATCAAATGCAGACTACTTGCTTATGGTACAGTTAGGAGGAGCTGTGGCATGGCAAGTTCAACATTTTTTGTCGAAAAATTATATTATATATATAGAAAATTATTTGAAGGATTGAAAGTTATAACCCTTCGTACATATATTAAATTTTGGACATATTTAACGAAATTTTTGATTTCGCTACCTAAGAGAAGTTTACTTATCAGATGGTTAAGACAAATTTTTTAATATTCAAAATGATCTGATTTTACGGGAGGACGATAATTTCAATATGATCATCCTCCTTCAAATTATTTGTATTTTAATGTTATTCTTCTGATTATTTTTTTTAAAAAAAAAATCGTTGTTATACAAACAAAAAAAAAAAACTAGAGTGTTAATCATAAAAATATTTTAAAGAAAAATAGGATGCAAATTACAAAAGAGGGCATATGTTAAAAGGTGCAAAAAGGCAATAGACCAAATAATGTTTAGGCACTCAAAAAAAACTCTTTTTTTTCTTAAAAGAAAAGGCCATGTGACACTACACGTGTTATTTAATTATTATTATTTTAAAATTTTATTTAGATTATTAATGATTTTAAATTCTAACTAAATAAGTAAAACGAAAAAAAAAACAAAGCTAAAAGTAAATAAAGTAATTAGAAGTTAATTGGGAGAAAAAAAGAAGAAACATATTGAAAATACCTCTGAATTTGATGTGAATTATTAATTATTTTTCCAAACTATTGATAACCTAAAAAATATCTGTTACTTGACTAGCTGAACTAAAATACAGTTTCAATCTACCACATGACATAGCAAGTGGTCTCAAACTCTCGTAGGAGCGTGTAACTCTTAATAGAAAGTCTAGAGAAGTGTTGATGATGATGATGATTTCAACTGATGACTAATAGTAATAACGATTGATTCAGGTGATTTGCGGTAGTTGTGGTTGGGCTGAAAATGGTGGTTATTAATGGTAGGTGGTGGTGATTGGAAGTAGTAATAGTTATGGCTAAAATGGTAGTTATAGCCTTCTAGGTGATAGGTGAAAGTAGATGGATTAGCACTGAACTATCATCTTTATTGAAATTCTTAAATAGACATCTTAATGATATTAAAATTTGTTATATGTCTTAATCATTCAGATATATTCACACTCATTAAGTGGTTGTAAAATAAGAAAAACAACACACTTATCATATTAAGATTTAGATCTTGAAAATGAACAAACTTAATAACTGAGATTTAAATAATTTAAATTAAAAACTTCATTAAATGCAACAAATAAAACTTTAGTCACAAGATAAAATCTATTTTCTTATATTCATAATTCGAACTAGCATATTTTTAGTGTTTATAACCTTC
Source organism: Solanum appendiculatum (assembly GCA_018342035.1). NCBI lineage: Eukaryota > Viridiplantae > Streptophyta > Magnoliopsida > Solanales > Solanaceae > Solanum > Solanum appendiculatum. The sequence continues at coordinate 70,497 of JAGDQO010001072.1, read as the reverse complement.
AATTATGTAAAAATTGGCCTATTCATTTACTCCTTTCCAAACGTGTTTAATAATAGTCTTAGAGCCTGTTTGGCATTGCAGTTGGCAGCCCAGAAACACTTATTTTGAGAAAAAACATTTTTTTTGAAAAATTAGGTGTTTGGCAAACCTGTAAAACTGCTTTTAAATGGAAGTAGAAGCTGTTTTTCTGTTGTTGGGAAGAAGCTAAAAATTTCTGTTTTAAAAAAAAACAGAAACAGAAAATTATTTTTTTCAAGACTAAAATATCCCTTCTATATATATATATATATATATATATATATACACACACACCAATATATCTCTTATTATTTAATTTACATATCTCATATGTTTGGATAAGTTTCATTTAATAATTTTATTTTTTATTTTTATATGATAATTTTTATATTTTATTTTACGTTTATGTATTATTATTATTATTTTATTTATTATTTTACGTATTATTTTGCAGAATTAGAAAAAAGGTAACAACAATATTTTTGCAAGATTAGGAAAATAAAAAAGAAAAACAACAATTAAAGATTTAAACCCTCCAAAAAAATGCATAATATTTATTGAAAGTTTGAATATGAATATTTTAATTTAATAAAAATAAAATTTTAATTAATTTTTTTGTAATAGATGTTTAAACTAGTTTCTCTCTATAAAATAATCTTAATATTAAAAGTACATTAACATTTGCCCTTTATCGTAATTTGACTCTCAAAAACACTTTTTTTAAAAGATTAGCCAAACACAATTTGCTTATAAAAAACACTTATCAAATAAATTAGTTAAACACAAAATGTTTTTTTTCAAAAGCACTTTTCTGAAAAGCAATTTTAAAAAAGTACTTATGAAAATAAACAGTTTATAGCAGTAATGCCAAACATGCTCTTATTCTTATTAAACTTAAAAAAATGTATCCATTCTACAATCATCAGCTGCATATATTACTTGTTTAGACATGATTTAAAATTAGTGATTTGAAATCATATTAGTTAAAGTTAAAATTTTGTGTAGGCATAGCATTTAATTTTTTTAGATTATATTGTTTTTTATAAATATAAATACTCCACAAGTTGTGAAAACTATCAAAAAAAAATAATCAACTCTTATATAGTTATATACTAAATGAGCAAATCATAGTTCATACACAAGATATTAGAATATCCTAAGGCACTGCATTGATAAATTACATATCTACATTTTATAAAGTTCCACCAGTTAATAATAGTAATAACTAATTATTATTTAATATAACTATTTCACATGATACATATAATTTCTTTACACAGAAAATGAATGTTTTTTTTTTAGATTTTAAAAATGATTGACCTTTTTTCTTATTTTACAAAATATATTACTACTAACTTAAAGGTCAAGTTTTACAATTTTTTAAAAAAGAAATTGAAATCACAATTTAGAATTCTAAATTCTTTTTCTTTGCTTAAAAAAATTTAAAATTTTAAATCATGATCTTAAATCACATGTCCAAATACTTAATTGATATTTCATTTTAATTGATCAATAAGAAAAACTTAAAATGATATCTCATTGCTTAAAATGACATAATTCAAATTGTAGTTGATGAACTCTTAAAAGTTATTACTGCCCCTTCGTTCACTTTTACTTATCACTTATCACTTATTTTTAAAATAGAATTTCAGTTTTACTTGTCGCTTTTGATATATCAAGAAAAGACAATAAATTTTTTTCATGTTTTACCCTCCATTAAATACTTATTTCCAAATCATTTTGCAAGACATCATTTTAATAGGGGATAATTTAGTAAAATACCTATATTATTAATTATTTTCTTAATGGATATGTCAAGTCAAGTTGTAGCAAGTAAAAGTGAACCGAGTATTATCTAGTTAATCATTTACTATTAATCATGGGAATAAACAATAAGTCCTCCCTACCAAAATAAGTGTTGCCTACTTGCCTCAACTCATTTCACTCAGTAAGAAAAATAATAAATATAAGATATAATTCATTAAATTATTCTTATTTATTACTTTCTTTGTCCAACAATAGTTGTCCACTATTGACTTGACACACCCTTAAGAAATAATAAATAATAGGGGTAATATTATTATATTATCCTTTGATTTTATTAAATTTAATACTTTGAGATATGTGTTACTCCATCTGTCCAATAATAGTTGTCCACTATTGACTTTGCACACTCCTTAAGAAACAATAAATAATAGGGGTAATTTTACTATATTATCCTTTGACTATATTAAATTTAATGCTTTGAAAAATGTGTTAGATGATATATAATATTTAATAGCAAGGGTGGAATAGACACAAAAGTTAAATTATCTCTTGATTTTCTAAATTTGACAAGTATTGTTGGACAACTATTTTTAGTATAGTGGACAACTATTGTTGGACGGAGAGAGTAGATGATAAATACTAAAATAGTATTTAATAGCAAGGGTAAAATAGTCACAAAAGGTAAATTATCTCTTAATTTTTTAAATTGGACAAATATTGTTGGACAACTATTTTTAGTATAATGGACAATTATTGTTGGACGGAGGGAGTACTCCTCCTGTCATAATTTAATGGCATAATTCGGATTTTAAGAGTCAAATAATTTAATTTTGATCGTGAATCTAGACACGAGATCTTTAAGTTTTTCAAAATAAAATCTACATATTTGAAAACTACACTATAACTCACAATAATTTAAAATTCAAAATATTTTAAAAATAAATGAAAAAATTATGATTAAATAACGACTTGATTGAATCTCCAAATTCAAAAAATATCACATAAATGAGACATATGAAATATTATTTTTTGTCATAAAATTTTAAAACGATACTTATGTTAAAATAATCACACTTATTTTAAAACGAAGGAAGCTTAGATAATTTGCTTGACCTTGGTATTTGTAGTTGTAAAAAACAATGATTTATGATGAGAGATTACAGAACACAAAGATTGTACAAATATAATCATAGATTCATATGATTCTCTCTTTTGCTCTTCTTTCTTCCCAATGGTCATTTGTAGGTCCCATCACCTACATCCTACTCCCCTCAACCCCACCCCCACTCCCCACGACCCCAAAAACCTCTTTTTTTTGCTTGCTTTTGTCCCCCACCCCCTTTTCTCCCCTCACCCCCAATGTCTCTTTCATCTTTTTATTTTCATTCACAACTTTCCTTCACACTCTCAAAAATCCCAACACTTTTCTGCTAAAGATCAACAACAAAAAAAAAAAAAACCACAAAGCCACTTCTTTCTTTCTTGCTCCTCCACACTTCTTTTACAAAACACCCCCTTTATCTCACTCACCTCATTTTCTTGAGCTAGGGTTTTCTTTACTTTTGCTTCATAGTTCATACCCCACAATGCAATAGTTAACCCCCTCACCATTTTCTTGGATTTTTACTCAACAATGGCTGTAAAGTTTTCAACTTTGATTCTCATTTTTGTGTTTCTTTCTGCTGCTTTCTGTTCTGTTTCTGCTACACCTTCACCTGCAAGTGAGTCTGCATTCTGAATTTTCTGCATGATTTTAACTCTTTCTTGAAGATTCTGCCATTCTTGATCTGTTGTTTTTTTGCTGGTTTTAATGGTGTTTCTGTTTTTGTAAGCAGAGATTGTAAATGGGTTTGTTTCAAATGCTGTAACGAAGCTGATGAAATGGGTTTGGTCACTCAAAGCTAGTACTAAAACAGGTATGGATCTCTTTGATGGTGTTCTTGGTTACCGTCCCACATTGTTTTTTCTTCATTTAAATTTGGTTTATGGCAAATGGGGTTGAAGAATAAAGTGTTTTTTGGTGATTGATGGTGTTTTGCAGTGATTTCTGGGCGTCCAGTGATGAAATTTGAGAGTGGATATAGTGTGGAGACTGTGTTTGATGGAAGCAAACTTGGGATTGAGCCTTATTCTGTGGAGATTATGTCTAGTGGGGAACTTCTCATTTTGGATTCTGCTAATAGTAATCTTTACAAGATCTCTTCCTCTTTGTCTCAGTGTAAGTTCTTTTTTCTTTTGGGTGTTTTTTTAAGCTATTTCCTGTTGATTCTTTTTTCTTGAGTGAGGTCTGCGTATGCTCTACCTTCCCCGGACCCCAATTGTGGGATTACATTGTATATGTTTTTAGCTGTTCTAGGTAATTAGTGCCTTCAATCTTGAGTGTTCTTTTGGTTTTAGTATTTTGCTGCCTGTGTATAAGTAGACTGGCTTCTCTCATTTGAGCAGTATCTGAAATTTGACAGGGTTTGACATGAGTTGTGAATGAACCATGATTTCAGCTAGACATTGTACTGAGTTTTAGCTCATTGTTTGCACACTTTGGCTTCATGTGCCTGGTGGTGCATTGTGTCCTTGTTAATAACACTGTCATTTCTGAATCCTTTGTGATTTTCACTTTTTGAGTAGTCCACTGACTGTTTGCAGTGGAATTTTGGTGCTTTCACATCAATATTTTGCTTACTTTTGTTCGGTATTGAAGATTTGATTCTCCACAGGTACCTGATCTCTGCTTTTTCATGTTGGCTATTAAAATGAGTTCAACTAGCAGTAACTCTATAAAAGATGCTTTGCTTTTACCATTTGATTCTTCATGTCTGCTGCAAATGCTTTTGCTCTGTTATTTTACTGACTTCTTGCCAATAATTTTTGATATTTTGTTTCTAATTGTTTTCCCTAGAAGTTTCTTTGTGGGACTTTTATAGTGTGGAAATTTTAGTTTAACTGGGATATTTTACAGACACCAGACCTAGGTTGGTGGCTGGATCAGCTGATGGATACTCTGGACATGTGGATGGAAAATTGCGGGAGGCAAGAATGAACCATCCGAAAGGTCTAACTGTTGATGACAGAGGGAACATCTACGTAGCAGATACTGATAACATGGTAATTAGGAAGATAAGTGATGCAGGTGATTTACTAAACTTTGTTCCTAGCAAAGATATAGGAGCATTGTTTTGCTAGTTTTATGCATGTCTTTACAAACTCCAAACTTTTGGTCATCTAAATGCTGATATAGTTGGATGACTCATAAAATCTCCTTTGGGTATCTCTTAATTTTAAGAGGAAAATGTGTGGTCTAATGTCTGTAAAGTTAGAATACTCAACTTTAAGCTTTGAAATTTCCTTGGCCAGGAACAATGACAACAATTGCTGGTGGTAAATGGAGCCGTGGAGGTGGGCATGTTGATGGACCAAGTGAAGATGCAAAATTCTCTAATGATTTTGATGTGGTCTTTATGGGAAGCAGTTGTTCCCTGCTTGTCATAGACAGGGGAAATAAAGCAATACGGGAGATCCAACTTCATTTTGAAGACTGTGCTTATCAGTATGATAGTGGTTTTCCTCTAGGTTTGTAACTTTGTCCTCTTACTACGTACAATGTGTTTCAGCTGAAGGTGTTATTGAATAAGAAGATTATGCCTCAGGAATTGCTGTGCTTTTGGCTGCTGGTTTCTTTGGTTACATGTTAGCATTGCTACAGCGAAGGGTTGGTACCATGGTATCCCCCGAAGAAGTGAGTATCAAGTTCAGTACTCTTTATGATTTAAGTCAGATAACTTCTTAAGAACTTAAGGACCTTTCTTCCACTTCTAGGCTTGCCTTTTTGTATCCTGCTTGGAGATCACTGTAACAGGTTTTAGGAAAATAATTCTCACATTTTTATGCAGCAATTGGTTGTTAGCAAGTAAAACGTCTATTGGACAAACTTTTTACAACTTCCAAATGGCACCTTGTTTTGTGTCTGATTTTATAACCTTCTGCACCTTACAATACACAATCTCACTCACTCCTTTCTCTTCTGTCTTCTTGAAGGATCAGAACGCATACATTTTCAATGATCATTATGAGAAGCCAGTGAAATCATCAGCAAGGCCTCCCCTAATTCCAACTGAAGGTGAGGTGGAGAAGCAAGAAGAAAGCATGTTTGGGTCTCTAGGAAATCTGATCACGCGTACTGGAGCATCAGTATCGGAAATTTTAGGAGGTGTATTTCCAATGTTCAAAAGGTTGCCTTTGAACCATCACTATCAACAGCAACAGCAGTATCAGCAACAACAATATCAGCAACAACAGTATCAGCAGCACACATGGCCGGTACAGGACAGCGTTGTAGTACCAAAAGAAGATGAACCCCCATCCATTGAACCCAGAACTCCTACTCCACGAAAGACCTATGCATTCATGTCCAAAGATTCTGAAAAGATGCTACAGCTGAAACAAAGCCGTGCTTTTTATGGTAGTGGATGGAATTCTGACTTTCAACAACACCAACAGCAGACTCAGAAGCATCTACAACATCATCAATATCATTCATCTGGACCTCAAACATTCTATGAGCAAAGCTCAGATAATACAAAGGAAGTAGTTTTCGGAGCAATTCAAGAACAAGGGCAACGCGAGGCAATGATAATAAAGCCTTTGGACTATGCAAATTCTGTTTATGATCGACACAATGTTCGTTCTCGATTCAACTCTGCTGGATATTCTCAAGGCTATTAATCAATTCACATACAGAGAACTTCAAAGGTTCTTTAAATTGCTTGGTGATGGCTTAGACATGAGAAATATATCATGCATTAACATCCATCAAAGTACAAATTTTGGAGAGTGGAAGCCCATGTTAGAATAGCTTATAATGTTTATCCAGTTGTCAAAAATGTTGTAGTGAATGCTGTGAAAGGTATTCTTAGTACAAAAAAATTGTTCTATATATCAACGATCTGCGTTTAGTTGACGGTATAAATTAATCTTGTATCAATTCCCTAGGAATTCCATTGCTTCTATTGCTTTTTGGAATACTAAGCTGTATATTAATGTCAAGACAAGATCTATTCCCAGTTCTTGTCCTTTGCACACAACCTGAACCTCTAGTGGGGTCCAAGAAAAAAAGAAAAGACAAAATGAGGAAAAAAACAACAAAAGCAGCCAAAAAGGGGACAAGTTTTTCTCCAAACAATCTGTTTCACCACAGATAGCTGGAAAACACAAACCATATGGGGTCGTTTGGCACGCCGACTAAATTATCTTGGGATTATAATTCCTGGACTAATTTAACATGTTGGATAGGATAAGGTGGGATATCCTCAGGATTAAGTCTGGGATAACTACGTTTGATTGACGATATAAAATTATCCTACCTTATCCCGCGTACGAAATAACACCTGTGAAAGCACAATTTGCATTACTCTAACCAAACCTGGCAGAACAATGTGGTATGGGCTGAGTAAGGACATGAATAAATACAATATGACGAAAAATATGCACTTGAATCTGCCATTAATGATCATTGTTTATTTTATATTGCTCCTTAGTGAAAGTAAGAATGTCTGTTGACGTTTTATTTTTTTAATTTGTTCTGTTATTAATAATAATATAACTGTACTGATGTTACAGTAGGAGAACCAACCACTCACATGGGCACGTGACCAAACGGTAAATAACAGTTAACATTAGAGATAGACAAATGAATTAAGCATTTTTGTCAATAGATCTATTATAATGTTTCATAAAGTAAAAATATCATTACCAAGTTTTTCTAAGAAATTGTAAGCATAATTATTTGGTCTCTTTTCTCATTTTTAGTGGATTCCACACATGGTTTATAGATCCCATATAAATTCCCACCTACTCTAAAGGACAAGAAAAATATTTTATACAAACCTTTCGGTGAGCGTTTGACCATATTTCATTGTGAATTTTTTTTTTTAAAAAAAAAATTCATAATGAAAAATGATATTTGAATATTACGAAGAAAAAAAATGAATCATGGTCAAACGCTCTCATGTTTTTTATACGAGTTCCATTGTTTAGGGAATTGGTAATGCCAAAGTTATGTCAATGATAAACACTTAATTCGTAGTGAGAAAAAAAGAGGTAGGTAGGACTAATCAGTGATTATATTTAAAGTCCTAATATTCCAGTACTTATTTATCTTTGTTGTATGTGCAATCAAATCTCATGAAAAAAGAGATCGTGATAGATTAGTAGCCAACGTAAAACTTATCAATTCATAAACAATCCTCACAATACAAGTAATGTTATACGTTCCACCTAGACACGTATTACATCAACATATCACATTGCACCTGAAGTATGAGCTAGGATTCCCACATCATGGACAACAATCAGTACACGAGTTTAGTCAACCCCAACTAGTTTGAAACTGAGACGTAATTGTTATGAAAAGTTGAATATACTATATTTGTAGCTTACAAAACTAAAGATAAGCAAAATCAAATGGAAACAAAAAGGAATAGTTTTTCCATATGAGGCATCACTTCAATGAAACAAGAAACACAGCAGAAATAGTAACTTAAAAGGAGCTGAGTCATTTGCTTGTCCAGTTGTCTTATCCTAAATATTGTAGCAGATAGACTTGACAACTTTCAAAACACTTGCAAAAGTTAATAATACATTAATACTACTACTAGACCTCACTAAATTACTTTCTTTTTTTGGTTAGCTAAGCTCAAAATGCTCTTAGAAACTTCAGGGCCTGAAGAAGCATTCCCTTGCTCTGCAAACACTTTTATATTAGCTAATATCATGCTATCTACAACAGAAACATCGGTACTTTCCTTCACCGTGTCGTCTTGATTAGCAGTCAGCTCAGAGTTGTCTAAACTTTCATCAAAAGTTATCAGATCTTCTAAACTGTTAGCTACCACAGCCGAGTTTGGTGATTCTTTGCTTTCAAAGTCATGAAAATTTATGAGAGGTGCTAGTTGTCTACGAGAAGTCTGGCGTGCTACTACTACTTTAGGACTTAACATTAGACATAGATGAGAGATGCTAAGCAATACGAGCTGCCTTAAGAGTGAATAGATTTTTGAATCAACAATTACGCTTCTGATGACGAAGCAGAACATCAGAACTTGTCTCTCCAGATTGATTAGGAAGTGCTTCCATGTCATGTTGCGCTGAAGACGACTGCTGTGATCCTGTCTAGAAAGTTCCATTAGAGAATATGTGAGCATTTCTCATATCAACAGAACTCAAAAACCAACCACCATTGATACTTACATTCGGGATAACATAAGGACGAATGACCAACCCGATAATCAAGCAGACCAAGCAGGGAAGCCCCACGGTTAAGAGCCATGTAGAAACTGCTCTTAGATCTGAGAAGATTTTAGAAATGTTAAAAGTATCTGATTTCAAGTAAAGGGAAAGACTGGCATTCAGAAACACAAAGCTAGAAACATCTAAGAGATGAGATTTCAAAAGGTTTATGGAAACTTAATATCCATAGTGATGTTGTGTACTAAACAATCCACAAGCTTTTAGACTGCAGAAACTGATGAGCAATTCCAACCTCAAAATCACAATAAGGGAACAAACACAATAAAAGAATGGGCAATGTATGCTTGGATTAATGTATTACCAGAATGAGAATCTCTTGAACAATCCTCGGCCTTAAGCTGTATTTCACGGACTAAACTATTGCCATGGTCAGAGATCATTAGAGTGCATCTTTTAGGAATAAAAGAAAGCTCATAATCATATGAGAATGAGGCATTTAATCCAGGTCCATCAGCACGGCCTGCTGTTTTAGAATAACCTCCTGCTATTGTAGTAACACCTGATATCATCATTGATTAAGGAGTTGCATTCAGAATCCCACATGACAATAATAATAAAACAAATATTATTGAAGCAGCTTAAACATAGTTACCATGTCATAACAACACCATTTGGCACCTACCTATGTAAATAAGCAAAAGGGGAAAGGGTCAAAGATGCCCCTCTACTATAATTTGATCCTTCGGTATACTTTACCATTAATACCCATGCCAGTTGCAAATCATTTCTTATTTTTCCCTATGACTTTCAGGGAGCTCCAACATGAAGTACAATAGAGGATAATTTTAAACCATGTTCAAAAGTAGAGGGGTAAATTTGGACCTCTTCCCCCCAAAGTACTTTGACTCGTTGAATCCACTTAATCCACCTTGGAGTTCTGTTAAAGTTAAGTGTAAATACAAAATGATTTGCTAACCGACAAGGTATGAATGGCTTCAAAGTAAGACGGAAGGCAAAATTGAATTTTTTTGTATAGTTGAAAGGTAAATTTGGTCCTTTTCCCAAAGCAAGATAAACACCCTAGATCACCTTCCATGAGGAGAAACACTCTCCAAGCTATAACTTCCCCTTGAAAGAAAAAGGGCGTTGAAGAAGAGAAACATGAGAAGTTGCTAAATAGAACTTTTAAAGACATACTTTATACACCATATTGTACAGCATATTTATCAACCAACATGAGAAGCATAAGTTGGAATTGATTACACATCACACCACCAAACAATCAACATAGACTAATTATAGTTAACAACTTTTGGCTCCATGTCCATCTTCTTTGTTCAGGCGGTTCCATTTAGCAGGCCCTTACATGTTCTATGGGAAATCATTAATTCTTGATGCTTGAAAGCAGCTATTACAGTCAATTCTTTGAAAGCTGTGTTGGATGGCAAAAGCCTAGTTTCCAAGTAATACTCAAGCCAAAAAGCCCGCATTTCCACTTACTCGTCCATGAAGCTCAGTGTTCTCTTCTTATTATTCCTCATTATTCTAAAAAAAATTCCTCCCTTCTAATTAGTGTCATTCTTAACCTTCATCAAACATGAACACAGCATCTGACAGCCAGACCAATTTCTAAAACCATACAAATGGTGTCCTTGACAAGGGATAGCTTAGCGGTAAAGACCTTCCACATCCAACCATAACGTTGACATTCGAATCCCAAACAAAGGAAAGGAAGAAAAGGTTCCAAAAGTGGGCTCTTGGATATAGGAGCTTTAGTGGTGGAGTTTGCCATACCATTACGAAAAGCTTAAATCAAATGGGAAAACAACTTAGAGCGTATAAAATTGACAAATTTCCACTTTTCAGCCACTGTAATTGAAAAATAGCCCCTATCGTGGAGCTTCAAATTCCACAGGTGAAACTCCTTGTGGAATTCGCAATTCCATGACCGAGACTATGTTCCAGTTACAAGATCGGAAAGTGGTCAGTCAGCACTATTTCTGCATTTTCCCACCCATTGAATTTGAAACTCCATGACAATGACTATTTTCCAATTACAAGATTGAAAAATGGCCACTATCATGGAGCTTCAAATTCCACGGGTGAAACTCCTTGTGGAATTCGCAATTCCATGACAGTGACTATTTCTTAATTACAAAATCGGAAAGGAATTTGGAACTCCATGACAATGACTATTCTCCAATTACAAGAACAACAAGTGGCCAGTGGGTGCTATTTGCCTATTTCTACGTTTCTGACTTGCATGCCCTTTTTCTCTTGCTCCCCTAAACATGTCAAAGTTATTTTTCATGTTTGTTACTTATAAGCTAAGTTGCTCGAACTCTCCAAAGATGTTGCCGCACCCGTGTCGGATCCTTCAAAAATACACTATTTTTGGAGGATCCGACACACACCCGTCGACATTTTTGAAGAGTCCGAGCAACATAGCTTATAACTTATAAGTATCACTTAAAAATCAGGCCCTGGCTCCAACTTTCCAACTATTATAGTCTTCCAACTTCACACCCCAATCAAAACCCTGAAATGAATTTCTAGCATAAATTTCTTAATAGAAACACTTTTAAGTCAGATCAAACACAACATCCAAAATAAGAAAATATCAAAACTATATCTAGATACCTGACTTGCTAATCTTTCTAATTGAATGCATGTTCTTCACATCAGCAACATAAATATTCCCTTTTGAATCAACAGCAAAGCTTTTGGGTTTGTTGAACTTAGCCTTATCCAGAGAACCATCCGCGTAGCCAGTGCCATCACCAGTTAACTTAGTAACAGAAATATCTGCAAAATACCAAAAAAAAATCCCAGGAAGATTGAAATAACTCAATTCTGCAGCAACCCCACATCACAAAACCATCACTTTCTCCAAATAGTTCAATAAAAATCAAATCTTCATCACATTTACGCCAAAGAAAACTTAACAAACCCAAATCTGCAGCAACCCCACTTCAGAAAACCAACCCTTAGAAGAAAAAATCAATCTTGAACACATTTACCTGAGTCTTTGTTGTATGATAATGTGTAAAAAGTACTTGCAGTAGAATCAAGAATGATGAAATGAGTATCACCAGATACAGGGAGGATGGAACGAGGGTTAATTTTGATCTTATTGCCATCAATCACTGTGCTGACTGAGTAACCATCTTCAAAGATCACTTCACCAAGAACTGTAAAACCAGTCAAAGTTAAAAAATTTAGTTTTTTTTTTTTTGGCTGAAGTTTGAAGAGTATAAAAATACAGAAAATTCACCTGGGGTAAGACTGATATTGTTGAAGAAGAAGAAGAAGAACATACAGAGAGTAGATATCAGTGAAGCCATGAGATCAAAGATTTTGATGAAGAAATTGTATATTGTTTCTTTTTGCTTCAGAATTAAGGTAAGATTTCAACTAGGTGTAATATAGCTTTAATAAAGGAATCCAAAGGAAAAGTGATTGTTTTGAAAAAAAAAAAAAAAGGAAAAGTGATTATAGTGTCAAATACTAGCAAAAATTTATTCTTTGTCCCTAGAAGTAAAGATATTGAAATATCTTAACCCTATAAATTATCTTACTTGACACTTGAGGACCAGTTTGGATTTGGTTTTGGCTTTGATTTTTAGAGAAGAATTATTTTATTATGATTGTTTTTTTCATGAAAAAGTTTTATTACAATTGCGTTTCATGTCTCTTTTATTATTTTGGTGATTGAAGTTACAAAGCGATAGTTGAACCAGTAAAACTAGTTATGCCTGACGAATTTAGTTTTTTCTTTGAATAATTGATTTTGATACTATTATATTAAGATTTGAATTATATATTGATTGGAATATTACCATCATGAAAAAAGTAAGATATTTAGATAGTTCTTATTAGATTGGAAGAAGGTAATATCAATAAAGGATAAATGTATCAATAATATTTTATTTTATACTAGTAATAAATAGATTTACAGAATTGTTTAAAAAAATTAAAATAAGAGAGATAATTTGTAATATCGTAAATCAAAGGAGATTAATATGATGGAGCGAATTTTAGAGAGAAATTTTTTGAAATTATCCCTTAATTTTATTGACAATTTATAGAAGTTATCAATATATTCAATCTTAATTATAATTAAATATTAAAATATTACATGCAAACACGTATCATAAGTAGGTGTGGGTGTTCATGTTGTTCGATTTGGATATGAAAATTTTGATTTGGATATTTTATTTTTGAATTGAAGAAACTTCGATCCAAATAAACTTGGATTGAATTGAATTTTTCAAGTTTGGTTTGGATTAATTAATTTGGCTATGTCTGATTTTTTGTTTTGATTTTGATCATTTTCAAGGCAAGCCATAAGCTCATGCAATTAACAACCCTCTATTCACCTAAAAGTTTGCTCCTTAGAATGTATAACATTCTACATGTAACAAGGTTTGAAGACGCCCTACTGTTTATATTGTGCAATTTTATATTGAATTCAATAGTGTAATGAATAAGATCATGTGATATTAATCTAATGGACCTTTAAAAATTGAACTTATTAGTATTGAGCACATGTGATATGACTGGATATATATTAGGGCTGTTCAAACCGAATCCAAACCGATAATCTAAATCGAAAAAAAGTTATTGGTTTATCAGTAATGGGTTATTGATTTAGAAGTTTTGATAACGGTTTTGATTTTTTTTGTTATCGGGTTATCGGTTCTTAACGGTTTGAGGTTTTTTGTTAATGGGTTAACCGATAACCCGATAGTAAATTAAATAAATATATTTATATCATTTTGTATATAAAGTCTTTGACTTAGATTTTAGTTTCCTACTTTTATTTCTGGTTATCTCAAACTCTTGGATATTCTACAATGTAAAAGTGTTTGCTTTTTAGCAAGATGTAATTTGTGAACTCAAGTGCATGGTTCATTTGGTTTGTCACCTTGTTTCTAAGTGATTTTTAATGACTTTTTTGTGTCAAATCTTAACGGTTAAACCGATAACCGAACCGATAACGATCAATAACCAATAAACCAATAACCGATAAGCCAATATATTAATGGTTCTTTAACGGTTTAGCATCTCTACAAATCGATAACCAATAAGTCAAATCAATAAACTTCAAAACCGAACCGAACCGATCGATACGCAGCCCTAATATATATGCGGACTCAGAAATCAAAGATAAAAGGGAAACCACAAAGGTAGATGGACGTAAGTGAAAGCAATGTCACGCAACATCATCTCATGAATTTTTTTTATCAAACACCCAAAAACTTATGTTCTATAAATATAAACTAAAATGAAGCTTTCTTTGTCCATGATAGTTTATCCTTAACCAAGAGGTCTCGTGTTTGAGCCCCCTTGGGTACGGAGTAATCTTTGTTAGGGAGCGCTTTACCCTCAATGTGGAACTTCCCGCGAATCCGAATTTAGTCGGGTTTTGCATCTAATTTTTTTTTTAAATGTTCTTTTCTGAGAAGAAAAAACATAATGTTATACTACTAGATTAAAATAATTTGCACGTATATATATTTTCCACTCTGTTAACTTTCTCTCTCTTCTCTCTCCTTTTCTTCTTTTCCCATTCCATTTCCAGATCCAAACCTCTCCCAAGAACCCCACTGATTTCTTCTCAGATCCTTCAATTTTCATTTCTCCCCATTTTTCCAATCCAAATTCTTCCTTATATGTCATATAAACAATTTTTTCCAGCTTTAATGGGAGCCTAAATACTCTTTTTTCTATGCTTGTGGGGTTGATCAAGTTGGAGAGAAAACACTTGAAGAATCTGTTCAGCTGGATCTGATCGAACTTTCTCGCAGTTTCAAAGCAGAACCAATCATGAATCCCTTTTCCTCCGGCACACGTCTTAGGTTAGTACCCCTAATTGATTAGATCAATCTGGGTCATTGATATTTTGCTGAATTCTCTGTTTTTCGTTTTGGGTTTACTGAATTTTGTCAAAAGTTTCTGTTAAGTATTGGAATGAAACGGGTTTCAATGGAGGGAAATGGGATATTGAGGATTTATATAGGTAAATTTCAGCTAGTGTGGGATTTGGGTTTTAGTTGTTGTGTGAAAGAGTTGGATTGGCAATAATGGGTGGAAGACATTTTTGGGTTTGATGGTCTCGGTCTCACTTAGCTAAGGATATTTTTGGGTGATGGTTCTTCATAAAAGATTGCTTGCTTTGCTTTTGTTATTGAATTAAGTTTGAAAGTTCAACTTAGTTTTTGCTATTTTGGAATGGAAGGGTGGATTGAAGATTCATTTCATTCAACTTACCTCAATAAGGGATTGAGGCTTACAAGTAGTAGAAGTAGTTGTTGTTACTATTTTCTTAATTGAGATTAAGGCTCATCTCTGTTGCTACAATCACATGAATTTAGTTTTAGCCAGGAGTTTGTTTAACTATTTGTGTCTCAGTGAGAACCACTAGGTTCAGATAGCTTAGAATAACTTACATGTACTAGTTTCAATTGAGGTGTAGTTGTGGTTTGTGTGAGTATTTCTTGAATTTGAGTACTCACTTGCATTACAGATAAGTCTGTTGGAAGATATTTCTGGTTTTGGTGGTGTCTCTCAGTTAAGGGCTATGTTGGGGAAATATATTGGTTATGAAGGATTTAAAATTAAAGCTAGTTTTGTTGCACTGATAAGAAAAAGTCAGTTTTGTTGTTACATGTAAAACTTGTTGATTTTATTCAACTTCTTGCAAAATACAATGGATTCTGTTCTAGCTTAGAGCTGTTTTGTCATAGAAAAAGTTCATTATTACTCGTCAAAAAAAAACCCCGAACAAACAGTGAAGCCAAAATAACTGATTTTTTTCACTGTAGGAGCAAATTTTGCCTTAGATACAAACTTGATTTACAAAACGTGGATGCCATAACACAGCATACTAACAACAATACTAGCAGTAGTTACTAAAATCTGACCTAATCTAATGCTTATCTTTGGATACAATATTTCCAACCCCACCGCCATGACTATGAAATCCAGTTTGTTGTTTGTTCTATAAGTTTAGACAACTTCAATTGCTTACTACTCCTAGCTTTCATTAACTTCGCCGCCTTAGCTCTGTATCTCTCTCTATTGCATTGATTTGATGTCTGTATTCCCTCCCTCTATCCTCCCAAGAAAAGCCGTTTCCTCTTTATGTAAACACCTCATATTTTGCTTCCATTTCCTCCATTTGCTCCCTCCTTGTTCTAGTTTTCCTTAACACTAATTGTTGCTCCAGCCGGTTCAGCCTCCACTTGTCTCCTTGTTGTGCTGTACCCAGTTTCGTCTTCCTTCTTCCAGCTCTTTTCAGTACTGATTAAGGTATCCAGTTGCTGAATCGGATATAAGTGTCCTGTCAAACCTAAATCGGGGTGAGCCAGCTCATGCATATGCAGCGGTTCAGATGGTGCAAGTATGGGACCAACAGAAGGGGATAGATTAGAAGATGATGAAGTTAAATGTGATATCCACCAGGGGAGAACGGACGAAGGTGGTGAAATAGTGGTGGAATTCATCTGGTCATTCATAGCCACCAGGTTTAAAGAAAGAGCTGGTGGCAGTTCAAGATTTGGCATGACACTGATGGCTGGTAAAGGCAAGGGGGATCCAAAAGAAACTGCATGTACTGTTCTGCAGAAGTCTCCAATATGTGCTTGTACTTCCTTCAGATTCCTCCTTGCGCTGACCCAACACCGGAGATGGCAGAAACAGAAGGTTGGTCAACGTATTCTCGATTTTGCTGGGATTTCTGAAGATGCTTAAGCTGTTTCTCTTTGAAAACTTCCCACCACTTGCCTAATCGTTAGCAGTACGCTAATCTTTAGCAGTACGGCCAGAGACTTCAACAGCAATTTTCTTCCACTTGTTGAGGTACTTTTCTCTAAGGGAGTGACAAGATTTTGTTCTTCTGGGATTAAAGATACCTTCATGATCCCAGGTTTTAAGTAGTTTTTCCATCTTTCAGGGAAAGGTTTTGGGTCCATGTCAAGAACTTTTTCCATGCGTTAAGAAATGAGATTCCATTTTTTGGGTCCATATTGCTTCATGTAGGGACGTAGTAGTGCGTCTTCTTCGAGCTGCCACCTTTGACGCTCCATCTCCAAACCATAACCATGTCTGCTAGTGCCACAGTCTCCCACAACACCGAATGGCTATTTTTTAGGAGATAAATAGTCCAAGATTAAGTGTTTATTCATTACTTGTATAGCTATGGTTTATGTAGAAGAGTGGCACTTGTGACACCTTTATACCCTGGAAGCAACATGATGCTTTGCAATTTATCTTTACCAGAGAAGAAGATTTGTTTGTTTCAAGTACTTTATGTTGCATAAGATAAAACTTTGTAGATGGGTGAGGTGGTACATCCCATTAAAACTTCTTAATTTCATCAAAGAGAGAGCATTAACAAGATGGAAAGTGGGAACTGCCTCATTGCTCTGTTTGTCTTCTTAGAGGAATTTGATATATTTTGTTTCTAATAATCCCATTTGAGTATATACAAGATGGTTTGGGCATGTGAAGATGAGATGCGCAGATGCTCCAATGAGGAGTGCAAGAGGTTGGATATAGTGGGTACAAGAAGGTAGACTGAAAAAGTACTGGGTAGAGATTATTAGACCGGACATGGCACAGCTTCAGCTTACTGCAGACATGCCTTAGATAGGAGTGTGTGGAGGTCGCGGATTCTGGTAGAAGGTTAGTATGTAGTGGAGTGTTCTCTTGCTTCCCGAAGGGTTTAGGGGCTTAGTTGTGTCTGTCATAGTATTAACTTTATTCTTGTAGTGTCTTGCTTTTGCTTTCTACGACCATCTGTTTTTATGGTGTTTCTGTTATTGCACTCAGCACTATTTTGTTGTTGTTACTGTTTTTGTATTAGTTGCTATATTTTCTTCACTGTCATTTTCCCTTTTCATACTTACTTTGATTTGCCGTACTCAAGTCGAGGGTCTTCTGGAAACAACCTCTCTACTTCCTCGAGGTAGTGGTAAGGTATGCGTACACTTTACCCTCCCCAGACCCCACTTGTGGGATTTCATTGGGTATGTTGTTGTTGTTGCTTGTCAAGGACAATCCCATCTGAATTTCTGCTCCCTTTTAAAGTCAGTATCATAGAAAGAAATGTGGGTGGTTCCCAAGTTTCCCTGTCAGAAATTTCGTTTAGGTTAACTGATAATGAGATAATAAGAGCTTATAATAGAAATTTATATGCACTTATTGGTCGAATGCAGGGACATGATTCGGGCTATCCGTGCTAGCAAAACTGCGGCAGAGGAGCGTGCTGTAGTAAGAAAAGAGTGTGCTGCTATCAGAGCTGCAATCAGTGATAATGATCATGACTACAGACATCGTAATCTTGCAAAACTAATGTTCATTCACATGCTGGGTTATCCTACACACTTTGGTCAAATGGAATGCTTGAAGCTGATTGCTTCTCCAGGATTTCCAGAGAAAAGAATAGGATATCTTGGCCTAATGTTGCTTCTTGACGAAAGACAAGAGGTTCTAATGTTGGTTACCAATTCTATAAAGCAGTATCCTTTTGTTGTGTTACATTTTTTCCTCTTCAAAAGAAGTCTCCTTATATGTGCATTCAAACCAGATTATATTATAAGGGATATATGGAGAACGAATTACTGGAGAAGGTCTTTTTTTTTCCTTTTTTTTTTTTTACCCCAAAAGCACTTTGAGTTGATTAGGCTATTTTGCTCTTTGATTTTTAAAACTTTTAAAGGTAACAGCTACTGTTGCTCTGTGAATTTTAAAGATCAAGTTCACATTACACTCATATACCTTAACTTTTGAGTAGAGATCTTAACCACACCAATCAATATATTGTTGGACTTGCTCTTTGTGCGTTAGGGAATATTGGTTCTGCAGAAATGGCTCGTGACCTTGCACCAGAAGTTGAACGGTTGCTAAAGTTTAGAGATCCTAATATCCGAAAGAAGGTAAGTCTCATATCCCTTCCTAATGGCTAGAGTTTTTGAATATTGTCTATATCATCAAATTTCTTTCCCATTACTTAAACTGGAATTCTTATGGGATTTTTGGCCAACAGTAACTTGTTTCTACAAGAATGCATTTGTAGAACTATATTTAATCGAGGTCCATCTGTAGAGATGGAGGTTAATTAAAAGGAAAACAGAATATGTTGAGTAATGAGTAGGTTAGTGTGGAAAATTTGGTCTTGGTGATTGGCTCAATGTTGAACATGGCGTCTTTGAGAAGTGAGATAGTAACCTTCCATATACGAGAAGGG
Source organism: Solanum appendiculatum (assembly GCA_018342035.1). NCBI lineage: Eukaryota > Viridiplantae > Streptophyta > Magnoliopsida > Solanales > Solanaceae > Solanum > Solanum appendiculatum. Next base: position 51,218 of record JAGDQO010001072.1, on the reverse strand, counting down.
ATATGTGTATGATTCTCTGATAAGTTACTTGAGAGTTTCAGGATATAGTGTCAAAGAAAGCGGGCTAACTCAATGTTAGGACATTGTTCTCGGATGAGGGGTGGCTGGTTTAGTAGATTTTCAGATCAGGCTTCACAATTAAGTCCCTCGACCTTTGTGTCTTAGTTAGTGAAATTTGTAATATCCTATTGCAGAAATTACATAATAGGAATTGGGAGATGGTAGCAGCTGATTATCCTAGCCACGACTCATTATGTTTTGGCATGAATTACTGAATGGAAATTTGACTCCCTGATTGAGTATAACTCTGGAAAATTGAACTCTTAAGTCGTTTTTTGCTTGATGGAATCTTATGGAACATGTCATTTTTAAACAGCTTCTGTTAGCATTGGAATGAAAGATTAGAAGATTTTTCCAAAATACTGATTTCTGCATTAACACCTGAACTTAACGTTTGTACTTTTGGTGTAAGGAGAGGATACCATATTGTATAGGTAGCTAGACAATTTGGTTGACTTGGGTCGAGTCATAGTCATACACAGCGTGTATCTTTTTCTTACAGACTTTGTGTTTAACTTCTATCAATGAAATTATTTGACTTATCCCCCCAAAAAAGAGTTGCTGTTAGCATTTCTTCTCCTTGTATCATTGTGCATCTATGTGTTTCTTTCCATGATCAGCTCATTTAAAGTTTTCATGTGAACTCTATACTTGAGGCTTCATTCTTGTCGTCGGCTATGCTTCTTTTTTTCCTCTGGGTCTCCTTTTGGAAAAGATTCACTTAATTGTGTATGTTGCTGTTTACACAAAACAGCGAAACCTGTTCAAAATATTCTTTTCAAATTTTATACTTCAAATACTCTGTTTTCAACTTCAAACCAATATTGCCCAAACACCTACTTAATGTCTTTTAGTTTTTCTCATGACATAAGTATTATACTCTGTAGATATCTGGTGTTTCTTTTGTGCTAAACTTGCAAATGGTTGCTTATCATTGTATTCACTCCACTTTGGTCTACTGTAGGCAGCACTTTGCTCTATAAGAATTATAAAGAAGGTTCCCGATCTTGCCGAAAATTTTATACATGCTGCAGCTTCCTTGTTAAGTGAGAAGCACCATGGAGTTCTCATTACTGGTGTCCAGCTTTGTATAGATCTATGTAAAATTAGTACAGAGGCTCTTCAACATTTCAGAAAGGTTAGTCAACCACTGATAGCTTTATCTGTTGATACTTCTAGAGGAATATCTTAATTATGTTTTTGTGTCGTTGGATTCTGTTGCTTTGATAGCCCCCTCCATTTCCATTTTTGGACAAGTAAAAATAGGAAAGTGAATTGTATTCTCATTTTATTTTTGCAACTTTGTGATGTGATGCAGATCGAGAATTTAGTATCTTTTTTAATATTGAGCAACTGGTTTACAACCCTTGTGGATTATGATTTCATAAAACAGCTGGTCATTTACTCTGATTATGCTTTCCCCATCTAGAGTATAGATATGATTTAGTTGATATTGGAGATATCCACTGAAAAGCATAGCTAGTTTCCTGAAACCCATCCCACAGGATAAGGTGTGTGCCTCATAACCCATGGGTCATGAGCTCTATCTTGAAAAGTAGGGTGGCATTGAATAGTACATGCAAGTGGTGTGAATTGATGTGTAAGTGTCATGACCAACACTTTTTCTAGATAAGGAGAGAGATGAAGGGAAAGGAGAATGGAAGAAGAAGTTCTAGAAAGTTTTCTTTCATTTGGTCAGGAAATTGGAAAGCTAGTGGAAAGTGGGTTGGAGGACCATATCTTTCGTTGGGCCCAAAAGTATTTCAAAAGGAAAAAATGAAGAGTTTTTTGTTTAAGCGTTTGGCCATGTTTCATTGTGAAATTTGAAAAAAATAGTTTTTGTTTTCAAAGTAAAAGCTGATATTTGATTGTGTTCCATGAATACAATTTGGAGTTGTCTTTGACTTTTTGTGAGTAATTTGAGTGAAAAAAGTGAAAACACCTATTTGTTGTTTTTTAAATTCTTGAAAATTCTATTCAACTTCAAGTGGAATTCTGGAATTTTATGGTCAAACGTGATTTCCGGAGTTCAACTCTGGAAAAAAGTGAACAAATTTCATGGACAAAAAGTGATAAATTTTATGTTTTTTCTTTCTAATTTCTCTTCATTTATCTTCTGTTTCCCTAATTTGCAACTAGAGTGAAGGTTCGGGAACTTATTTGTCCTTGGTACTCCCTCCATTTCCTCCATCACATTCCTTCCTTTTTAACTTTTGTATCTTGCTTAAATATTTTTGGAGGGCCTCAGGAACTATTGACAGCTCAAACTGCTGCTTCCAAGAGAACTTTACTCTTCTTCCTAAGAAAAGTTTTGATTTTATGCGACCACTAAAACTAAAGTTGAATTTATACCTCCACTACTTCTAGAGAGTCCTTGTTATTACGATGTCTCCCACCCTTCGGATGTGCACCTAGACATTTTTTGATGTTTTACATGAGAAACGACTAAACCTGCAAAATCAGGCCTTAACAAACACTATGTTTCATCGTATTGAAAGAGAAGGTATGAAAGATGGGAAGTAAAAGAGGAAACAGATTCTTTGTTTCTTGGGAGGTTAAAGTTGGGGTGATGGGGAGTTTATTCAAGCTTTCTGCGTCAGCTTTTCCCACCTTTTAAAGATTGGTTGGAAAGGACAAAACTCTCTTCCTATCATACCAAACAACTGGAAGTGAGTGACAAAGTATGTAATCAAAGAGCTACATCCACATTGTACTTCTTCCAGCCTCCTTTTAGCCAAAACAGTGTTAGTGTGAGCTCAATTACACATGCTGGGGCAGATATTTGAATTTTGATAACTTCAAGCATCAAAAACTTTATCTTCTATTTTGGTACTGAAAAAAAACTTCATCTTCTATTTGGTGTGGCAATAATTTTTTTTTCATGTGTGGCTCTAGAAATGCACGGATGGTTTAGTCAAACTTATGAGGGATCTCGCAAACAGTCCATATGCGCCTGAGTATGACATTTCTGGCATTACAGATCCTTTCCTTCAAATAAGATTGCTTAGGTTCTTGCGTTCTTTGGGGAACGATGATGCCGATGCCAGTGATGCTATGAATGATATTCTCGCTCAGGTTTGTTGCACCTCTTTGCATCTTAATGTATATCATATCACCGAGTTGTTAAGTCTTAATGTTTTCCGAATGTCTCCTGATAGTCATCTTTGTCAATGTTTTGGTAGTGCATGTCAAATCTTGCCCTTACAGAAATATTTGTGTGGCAGAGAGAATTTTCTTAGCATAGATGAAGTTTTGTTAACAGATTATTCTATGAATACCGAAGGAAGAGTACGGTTAGTTTGTGTACTGTGTATTACAGGTTTGGAATTGTCCTTTTTAGTAACATAACTCTAGACTCTTATGTTTTTCTTTCGCATTCCTCCATGACCAATGTCAAATGGCAGAGTTATTCTCTGCTAGGTTGGACATAGCTTCTCCTCTTTTGTAACTTTGTTACGGCAAAGGCTTTTGGTGATTCTTGGCCCCAAAATATCGGAATAGATTTGGCGTTTGCTTCAACATTTTGGAGAACTTGTTTTGAATTTTTCTGTTAATTTTTTTTTTTGCAAAAGCTGTTTCCCAATCAAACACTGGAAAGTACTTTTTCAGCTTTTGCAAGAACTGATGAACTTCTATTTTTGGTGTTTGGTTAAAAACAACTTTTGCAAAAAAATTGAATTTTTTTGGTTGAACCTCTTCAAATTTTGAATCAATTGCTCAGTTGCTTGTTGAGGAGAACGCAATGAAGTTTTATCAGAAAGGCTCTTATTAAAAACATGCAACAAAACGTAAACTGGCCTGTGGTGCCCATGGTAAGAGGGCGGATTTATGAGGCTCATGTCCTGGGATCGAATCCCGGTTGCATCCATTATTTTAATTCTCAAAAAAAGACATGCAACAAAATGAGAAATTCTCTTTGATAGGTATGCAACTAAGTGGGAATATTCACAAGGACATGAAATGTGCCTGAATGGGTCTGTAATCTTTCTTTCTTTCTTTCTTCCAAGTGCTTGTTGTCTGCTTACTACCACAGCAAAGTATATAATCATATTAAATGTATTTTATGAGTAAGTAGCAGTTTCTCTGGTCATATCTCGACCCGTCAGAAGTTTATAATGTATGATGAAATATATATTTCTCTAACAAATCTGTAATCTTCTCTAGGTGGCAACAAAAACTGAATCAAACAAAAATGCAGGCAATGCTATTCTTTATGAATGTGTTGCAGCTATCATGAGCATAGAAGATAATGGCGGCTTGAGGGTGCTTGCTATTAACATTTTGGGAAGATTTTTATCCAACCGTGATAACAATATCAGGTCATTCTCTTTTTGCATATTTTCCCCGCAATATGTTGGGGTTATCTTATGTGAGTGATTTTGTCTTTTGGGTCCTGGTATGATGGCCAGTGTTGTCATGCACTCGAGAAATTGTTTAACCAAAACAAAATTCAGTTGTCAGGAAAAGCTATCTGCATTCAATATGTGGCACTTCTGTGTCCAACCCATATTGATCTTGTATGTATTTTGCAATTAAGTGGTGTATGTTTTGCCTCCACTTGTTGTGTGCCTTCAAACTATAGGGTATTCTTGTACTATAGTGTTCTATGTGTTAATTGGTGGTCAGAAATTCTATCATTGTCTTAGAGCAACCTTGTTTGGTGTGATATACATGTGTCATTTTTTTTTTCTTTTTTTTTTTATAATGAGAAAATGCACGGCTGGTAACTGCCTATCTCCATAAAATTTAGCCTTTGACGGATCTTTCGCATGCCTCTTGAGTCTGCACCACACACTGACTACAGTCGCCTGCTTATTTCTTAGTTTTTACCCTTTTCCTTTCAAGGCTACAGAATAGGAGGTTTTTTTTTCTTCCACTTCTCTATTTGATATTTGCACTGTTTGATATATTGGATAATTTTTATTGCTATTTGTCTTGTTAGCATGAGTTCTTTTCTAATCCTAGTTAGGTCCAATTATTTCAGATATGTTGCACTGAACATGTTAATGAAAGCTTTAGCTGTAGATAGTCAAGCAGTGCAGAGGCATCGGACAACAATTTTGGAATGTGTGAAGGTATTTGACCTTTACATTCTTTTCTTCCTCATAATCTTTCCACTTCTTCATCCTTATTCTTCTTTCCCTTTGATCTCCAGTCCAATATATCTACAGTCGAATCTTAAAACACACCCCGACTAGCTAGAACATGTATCCCATGTGCTTCACAGATTGATAATGTCATTTCTACATGTGAGATTATGCAACTTTTTTTGTTAAACCAGCGTATTTGGACATACTATTCCTTGATGTTCCATTTATCAACATGCAGCAACCTGTGACTTTTTTAATTTTCAGGATTCTGATCCATCAATTCGTAAAAGAGCCGTTGAACTTGTGTACCTCTTAGTAAATGAAAGCAATGTGAAGCCTATGACGAAGGAGTTAATAGAATATCTAGAAGCAAGTGATCCGGAGTTTAGGGGAGATCTCACTGCGAAAATCTGTTCCATTGTGGAAAAGTAAGTAATACTGAAAATGTTTATGAGAACTATGATTTTGATTCTTTGAATTTGCAAAATGCTTCTGCTTTTTAATATTACTGAGGATATGTGTTTTCTGTTCATTCATGTGTTCTTTTCATATTTTTGTTTCTCTTGATTTTTCTAGTTGTCCCCCCAGGAGAAGCAGGGTTCATATGTTTGTACTATGATTAGATAACTTTCCCAAACAACTGCATTGTTTATTCTCTTCCAAGACATCTTCAAATGCATCTCCTACTTACAACTGCTTATGTGGTGCTCTAGGTTTTCACCTGAGAAAATTTGGTACATTGATCAGATGCTCAAGGTTCTCTCTGAGGTATGTACAAACTGATATATTCCTTTGTATTATGTGGACAGCCTCTTGCAGAAATGTAGGGTAAGACTGTGTACCCTTCCCCGAACCCTGCTCATAGTGGGAGCTTAGTGCACCGGACTGACCTTCTTTTTATGATCTTTCTGTTTGAGTTTGAGGCTGTTTGTAGGCCATACGATCTTTCTGTTAACTAATGAACATAAGTTATCTTTTAGGGTTGTAAGTCACCAACTTACGTGAGGGGACTGATTTTTTTCTTGGTTTAAGCGCTTGGAAAAACCTTTTACACGGGTGGCAGCGAGCTAGACTCAAACCTAGACCCATGCTTACTCTGTTACTCGAATACCACGTTGAATAGTGTGGACCGCCTCATCTAAAAGCTCTAGTTGTTATGGGTGTGTTCTTCCTTTTGTTCTTTCTTAAAGAGTACTGATCTGTCTACTGTTGCTATAGGCTGGAAATGATGTGAAGGATGAGGCGTGGCATTCTCTGATTGTGGTGATTACAAATGCTTCCGACCTCCATGGTTATGCAGTACGTTCTCTATACAGAGCAGTACAAGCAGCAGGGGAACAGGTACTTAAAGAATTGGCTAGATCTCCTAGTTCCTTTTCCCCTTTTGTGTCTGATTGTTTGTACAATTTGGTAATTTTTTCTTGTTAGGAAACTCTGGTTCAAGTTGCGATTTGGTGCATTGGAGAATACGGTGACATGTTAGTAAACAATGCTGGAAGGATTGATATTGAAGAACCCCTGATCGTGAGTTCCTGCTTTTGAACAGTTACTCTTCTACGAATTTTGATCTTTCTTAGCATCACAATTTTTCCCTAAATGATTCTGCATCATATTACTTGGTCCTCTTATTTATTTTCCAGCATACTCTAGATGAAGTGTCTCACTACTTTTTCTATCACTAGAGCACAATTCTCCATGTACCATTGACAAGGACCATGTAGGGTAGTGGCAGAGTTTCCTAATTGGATTGGATTGATTAAGGTAATTAGTGTAAAAGAAAATTCCATGTATTATACAAGTTTCTGCCCGTGAACTTCTAGTTCAATTGGTTAAAGTGGTACAATATGCGATGTGTGCTAGGCACGTGTCACGAATTCAAATCATGATTGGTGAACCAAGTCTGGTATTTCTACTAAGCACTGAAGTTGGAAACAATAAATTTCTCAGTTATAAAATTAAACAATAAAATAATATAGAAAGCTTCCATTTCCTACAGATCCCTCACTCAGAAAAAGAAAAAGGAAGAAAAATGGACAAGCCCTCAACCAAACAGTGTTTAAGTTGTTTCTTCAGGATTTTACAAATTCCACAAATTTCAGCATTTTTAATTCTTTTATGAACTATAGCACATAAATTCTAATAATATTTCAATGTAATGTGTTTCTACTAATGCAATCATAAACCTTGGAAAACTTTACACCAGGGGCAGATCTGTATAGTGGGTTGGGGGTGGCATGACAACCGGACGCTCTGGTGCTGGTATTTTATACATAAATATTATCATAAATAAAAAGTGGCACCGAAGTCAAAAATTGATGGTGGGTGCCATGGCTAAGGTGTCAAGTTTGAAGTGATTGATCCTAGGATCGAGACTCAGAGCCTTTCTTTTTTTCATTTATTATCTTTGTGTCCCTGTCCCTAGTGTTACCTTTCCCCCGTTTCTTTCGGCTGTTTTTCTTTGTTTCATTTTCTTTGTCTTTCAGAACTCTATTTTATTATTTTATTTAAATCATGTATTTTCTTCATTTTCTTTTTCTGGATCTTGAAATTCTTATTTAAATATGACTTTAATCATTTTTTCTGTTTATCCATCTTATGTTACTCTTTTCTTAATTTCCAAAATTATTTAGAGTGATGGTATCAAGAGATACAATATTAATCTAGATCTTTTTTTTTAAAAAAAAATTAAAGACCCAAAAGGGTCAGATTTTATTAGAAAAAAATATGTACATTAATATTAGTCTAGATCTTTTTCTTATTTTTTCATTTTCTTGTCTCTTTCACAACCCTATTTTATTATTTTATTTAAGTTATGTATTTGCTTCATTTTCTTTTTCTGGATCTTGAAATTATTATTTAAATATAATTTTAAATCATTTTTTCTAGTTACCCATCTAATGTTACTCTTTTCTTAATTTCCAAAATTATTTAGAGTGGTGATATCAAGAGACATGATATTAATCTAGCTATATGTATTTTTTAGGGATGTATTTGCTTGTTGAAAATTTTATTTATATTTTGATCACATAATTCAACAGAATTTGAATTGAGAAAAATAGTCGAATTGGACAAAACTTATTCACTTTGGTGATCACGTTTTTATTTATGCACCAAAAGGTTTAAACCAAACTAAATTAATTCAAATTGGATCAAATTGAACCGAATTAATTCAAAATGGATCGAGCCGACTGAACGTAGACCTTAATTCACTCTTATTAACTAGTGGTAAGTTTGCATTACTAAGAACACACCTTTTCCCGAGGGTCAGGACCTACAGGCTACAAATAGTTATTTATCAAAATTATCATCTCGGAATAAAACACGGATGGAGTCCCTTGAATTTTTCCGATAGCCTCTATCATTAATTAAATTAAAAAGAAGAAAGTATTAGAAAAAAATGACAATTTTATTAACCGACAGACTTTCGTCGGTCTGTTGGTCTCATTAAGAAAAGTTTTAAAAACAATTTCATTGAGTTTTTGATATTGTCCTTTAGTTTATCTAAATGAAATAGTAGACTGACGGCGTCCGTAAATTTTGTCTGTCGGAAGAACTCAGCTTTTTAGTAATGGTGGTACCCGTAGTCATCAAATCCTGAATCCACCTCTACTCCACACGCTGTGCATGTTGACATGAAGTTAAGAATGATGTACTATGAGGAACATTTTTGTTGTCCTCAGATTCAAATGCACTCCACGAAGTACAGAGGTGCTTTCGAAAATGAAATGATAGATGCTGATAAACAAGTCGACAGTCATAATAGTTTATAGTTTGACTTGGACCTTGAACTATATAAACTACAATAGCTGTGCCTCTTTCTCATGTTAGTTGGGGTCAGCTGCCTGAGTCCTCACTATCCAATTTGCTCCTTTTCACTTTGTCTCATTTTTAAAAAACCGTGAAGGTTATTTGAGATCGACGCATGCACGTCATCATTTTAAATTATTTCTGCATTGGAATTGTCTATTTCTAGGTTCTCTGATATAGTTCTTTGGAGCAGGTAACAGAATCTGATGCTGTGGATGTTGTGGAGACTTCCTTTAAGAGCCATTCATTTAATCTCACTACACGGGCTATGTGTTTGATTGCTTTGCTAAAGCTGTCAAGTCGCTTTCCATCTTGTTCACAGTATGTGCTCTTTTTCATTCTGTTTAGGAGGTGCTTGGTTTTTCTGTCCCATGCGCTTACTGTTACTTAAACACAGCTGACAAACTACTGCCAAATTAACCACACATTGTTTAATTTAATATCTATTTTGCACGTTGTCTCTAAGTTTTTTTCTGTCATGTTGCATTTTATGAAAGTTTCTTTCCATTATGGGACATGCCACCAAGTTTGGCATGCCTCTATAAAAAATAAAATTCACGCACAGCCCACTATTTGTTCTCCCACTGTCTCACGTTTCCCACTCATGGTATTTTCCATTTTTACCTGCTTAAATCTATTTTTTTAAGATGACACACCACTGGCCTCTGAAAGAGTAAACAACTGCTAAACTAGTTTTTCAGGATAATGAGTAATGTGTGAATATCCGATTTGGTGTAGGCGGATAAATGACATCACTGTTCAGTACAAAGGGAGCTTTGTGCTTGAGCTGCAACAGAGAGCTATTGAATTTAACTCAATAATAGCGAGGCATCAGAATATCAGGTTTGTTTGATTTCATATTGAAGGTTGTTGGATGCCTAATTTTTTTGTAGCTCAGTCATAGTAGTTGCTGATTATGTATGTATGTTTTCAGGCCTTCACTTGTAGAAAGAATGCCAGTTCTTGATGAAGCAACCCACAGCGGAAGGAAGGCTGGTTCTGTGCCAGCAGCTGTGTCAACATCACAAGGAGTGTCAGTTAATCTTCCAAACGGAGTTGCCAAGCCCAGTGCTGCCCCTCTTGTTGACTTACTTGATCTTAGTTCAGATGATGTTCCGGCACCTAGCTCTTCTGGTGGAGACTTTCTTCAGGATCTTCTTGGTGTTGATCTGGTGCCAGTGTCTTCACAATCAGGTTAGTGTTGCTATGTTCCATTGCATGAGTTCTTCCTTATGTTTGCGTTTATTGTTCTGATTTTGTTCATATTCAGATCTTCTCCTGTACCTTATTTAAATGTTAAATGTGCATCCTTTGACCATTCTTAGTACAAACAAGAACCACCGTCTAATTAAATCTCATACCTATGGTTTCTTCTATTTTTTCCTCCTTTTTGGAGTCACTTGAATCAACATGACTACCTACTAACCTTCTACCATGATTCTCAACCTCCATAGCCTCCTATCTAGGTTGTCATGTGACCAGGAGGTTATGGGTTCGAGCTGTGGAAATAACCTCTTGCAGAATTGCAGGATAAGACTGCGTTAGACCCTGGTGGTCCTACCCTTCTTTGGACCCCCCACACATAGTGGGAGCTTAGTGCACCGAGTTGCCATATCCTCCTATCTAGGGTCATGCCCTCGGCAAGCTATAGGTGTGTCATGTCCTGTCTAATCACCTTTTCCCAATACTTTTTCGACCTATCTCTACCTATCCTCAGACCCGCCATAGCCAACCGCTCACACCTCTTCACTAGGGTATTTGTACATCTTCTCTTCACATGCCCGAACCATCTCACTCTTGCTTCCCTCATCTTGTCCAACATGGAGGCCACTCCCACGCCGTTCCGATATCATCGTTCTTAACCATATCTCTCCTAGTACGCCAACACATCCTTCTCAGCATCCTTATTTCCGCTACTTTCATCTTCTAGATGTGCAAGTTCTTGACCAGCTAACACTGCGCCCCATCAACATAGTTGGTCTAACAACCACTCTATAAAACTTTACCTTTAAGTCTTGGTGACATTCTTATCACACAAGTTACTGGATGTGAGCCTCCATTTCTTATAAAATTGATTGGTTGAGTTTGAGGGAACTAGAAGTGTTTTTGTCCTTGCGAGCTAGATAATGGATATGGTCCTTCCTCATATACAAGCGATTGTCATGTAATATCCTTAGCACAAAGATATCAACATTTAATGCAACAAAACAATAACTAGCACTTTGAATTACCATTATTAAAAACTTAATTCTTTTTATTTTATTTTATCGAGACTGTTTATTAAGTCCAATTGTGTGTAGAAAAGTTTTGTTAGTAAATTGTAGAACGGAAGCACAGTAATTAAAATCCCTGAGTTTTACTGTTCAAGTCAAATTTGTGTGAGAAAGTTTTGCTAGTAAATTGTGGAATGTAGGAGCACAATAAGTTAAATTCCTAAATTGAACATTCCAAGATGTGGAAGGATTTGTGTTTCAGAACTGTACTGTGTCTAAAACTCTGCTTCTTGCATGATATCTATGATTAGAGTTGGGGGAATATTGAAGTTCTATTTAAACTTTAAGATTTTTAATTCTACTGTAAAACTAGATTGAGTTAGGCAACCCCACCAACTTGTTTTACAAAGACTGCCACCAGTAAAAAAGGAAAGAAAGGGGGAGAGGGGAAAGGTGAAACACGAGCTTGCAGTTATTCTCATTCTGTTCCTTGAATTTCAGGTACAAATCAGGCCCAAATGAGTGGCACCAATGTTTTACTGGATCTTCTGTCAATTGGAACACCACCTGCTAATAGCAGCCCATCTACAATTCAGGTGTCACCCTCCAATGTTGACACTAAAAGTCCGGTGGATCTATTAGATAGATTGTCCTCACCTTCTGCTCCTTCAGTTCAAGTCTCTACTACAGCTGGAAGTTCTCCTATGTTGGATTTATTGAATGGGTTCCCTTCCAGCTCACCAATTGCTGGTGTAGTCTCTTTCTGTGCTTTTAACCTTGGTTACAGTGTAATGCTTCTACAAAGTTGACACGTTTTTCTTTTTTCAGTTACAGAAGGCAATGGTCCCACATATCCATCAATAGTTGCATTTGAGAGCAGTTCGTTAAAATTAACATTCAACTTCTCAAAGCAGCCTGAAAACCCACAGACAACACTTATTGAAGCTAGTTTTACAAACAAGTCAGGAGAAGTTCTCACAAACTTTATTTTCCAAGCTGCAGTTCCAAAGGTAATTGTACTTTTTTGTTTTTTACTTCTCACTGTGAAAGAAGAGTTGGCCTAGAATGATTGGTTTTATGATATGAACTGATCAATTTCCCTTCCTGAGCTTGCGCCATATGTGATGATTCTAAATCAATTTTTTGGTAAAAAATCATTTTTGATCTGTCAGTTTGCTCGTGTCTTTCAATAGAAATTAGTAATTGCAATCCAAGCGGAAAAATCATGAAATTATCTAATCCCAGGTGAGGGCAGAGTGATCTTTCCAAAGTGATATCTTCATGGTTGAGACTTCCGAGGCTGGATGTTTTAGTGATAGGTTAGGTGCTTTTCTAGGAAATTACAATCACTTCTTTGGGGTTCTTTAAGAGATTTTTTCAGAGAGTAATTTTTTCATCTTTGCTTACCAATTCCTTCAACGACTGCAACTGTCGTTTGTTATTATTTTCTGGTATAGCTTTGACCAGTCTAATTTTAAGTCATGGACCATGTTCATCAGCTCTCAATTATGCTTATTTTGTCATTTTTGTGCAGTTTCTTCAATTGCACTTGGATCCAGCAAGTGGTAATATGCTACCTGCAAATACTAATGGATCAATCACGCAAAAGTTGAAACTCACAAACAGCCAACATGGCAAGGTATGTGAATTATCCATTTGATGACTGAGCACCTTCTAGCACTTTGCATGATCACTCTTTTGTGAACCTAACTATAAAAATAAGCACTTTTTCATATCCTCTTTTATTATTGCAATATGTGTGCACATCCGTCATCCACAAATTTTTGAGCATTGTAATACTTTTTGAGTGCAAGTTTATGGACAACCTAACTATTTATAGCCCGTGAACATTGTCATGTCTGCAGTTTTGGTTTATAGTAACAGCTATCTAATATTTTTCCTCATTCCCCAGAAATCCCTTGTCATGCGCATACGGATAGCTTATAAGGTGAATAATAAGGATGTATTGGAGGAAGGCCAAGTCAACAATTTTCCCCGTGATTTGTGAAGTCAAATGACCCTAAAAGAGTTTGATTTGCAAGAGCTTTTATCTGTTATTCACTGTGAGGAAGCTTCAGCTCGTTGTTTGTACTTTCTAGTGCAATCAATTTGTTAAATTGTTCTGAGAGATGTAGCATGTGCTAGTTGGTTTTCAAGTGGCTTTACTTGGGGAATTGCTTGGATGCCTCAACTTGCTTGCCTCTTTCTACCTTCAAAAAAGATAGCCGCCAGTGTACATTATGATCTGATACTACCATTGTGGAAGTAAACTTTTGGCTTTGAGACACATACGGGAGACCTTGCTGGACCCCTCGTTAAAAGTTTTGATATATGTAAGTCTCATTTGTTCTAGATTTTGGAGTAATCAAATTCAAGAAATGTAATATAGGTTGAGTTGGGAGTACCCTGGTTATATTTTAGACATTTCTTTTTCAAGCAATATAAAATGTGCTGTTTTTAATTTTATTCACCATCAAAGATCTATTGTTCCACATGTACTTGGGATACATTTTGGTTTTGGTGTGAGCCTTCTCACTTTTTTGTACCTTTATCCTCTTCTTTTTTACATTCTTGGTTTCAAGTAAGTCCCTACTTATTATAAAGTGGAACCTAAAGAGCGAGGTTTATCCTACGTGGCAAGACATATTGCTCGGATCCTCCAAAAAATATTGTAGCACCAGTGTCGGATTATCCAAATATTATGCGTTTCAGAAGATCTGATATAGATACTCAAACAACTTCTGTGTCAAATGGGAGTAATAAAGCATGTCAATTATTGATTTCACACTGTCGTAGATACGATAAATTACCAATCAGTCTTCTACTCTTATTAACAGTAATAGTACAAAATTGGTGGCAGACATATATCACAAATCCTTGGTGGTGAACCGAGTTTTGCATTTAATCGAAGTATGAAGTTTGATGACTTGAGTTGAGCTTAAATAGAGAAGTAAGAATTCATATGAGGTTAACAGAAAGTGGTTAGGATTCGTAGCGTGCAATACGATTAGAAATTGTTCTGTTTAGTCACTGATCTGTTTTCTTAAGAAAATTATAATGTCATTTTATGCTACAATAATAATTTTCTTCATTACTTGGAACTATTTAATGTACATTATTAGAGTTTTTTTTTCTCATTGAGTTTCTTTCTTAAATTAAATATCCTATGTGAGAACCAGAATGAACTGTCCATAAACTGGCTGCCCATTCATTTGTAGTTCATGATCTGTTATACCTTCAAAACATTGTTAACTTGTCAAATGACATATATTAGTCTGATTATTTATTAACTATTCATTAAAACCCAGTGGGGGTGGGTAGCTTAGTCAACAAAATAATTAAGGTGTATTTTTTCACATTAGTTCTACACCCTACATAGTTATTTGTAATTGAGTGCAATAACAACATGAGCAAGAGGTAAAAACTTCAATGTCCCCACAACTAGGAAACCATCCATTTCATCACTAAAGTCTCCCACACCACTTTTCACTGATCCCACCATTATCAGAAGCTCCACACAATGGACTTTGCAGAAGAAAGTAGTTGGTGGGACTACCAACCCATTTCTGAAAAAGAAATCAGTTGGAAGAAAGAAATTGTCATCTTGTAGAACATTAGTAGGTCCTGCTAGGGGAGGGGAAGGGTAAAGTATCGGGTTTGCATAAGTTTTTTATTTAACTGATGTATCCAAGTCAGCTTGCACGCACTTGTTCGTGTGAGTTTTTACTTATTGACTACTAAGGAGAGTAAGAATTTGTAGTAAGATCAAGAATCATATACTTCAACTTTGTTTAAATAGGAGCTTGACATTAATAGAGTATTATCTTCACTTTTTCAGCCAGTTGTTAAATGAAGTACAATATAGTAAGCTGTAAGCCTAAGTACAGATATAGACAGCAATTTATTGTTCATGTGGCATTAATTAATGAAACACAAAAGAGTTCAAAAGAGACAAAACAGAATAATAGAGGCAATTGGATTTGAAAATGTGGAGAATCTTTTGGGAGCCACAAACAAGATTATTAAAATAGGAAGGAAGAGTCCCAAGAGTTGATCTAGGTTTCTTTTTTCTTGAGATTGCAGCATTCATTTGAGTTTGAAAATGCCATAGCAGGAGAATTATAGTACATTATTCAAATGTTTAAACTTTTCAGCAACCCCAAGTCTAGAGGCAACGTCTGCATACACACTATCCACTCTAGATTCCACTTGTGGGATTACACAGAGTATGTTGTTGTTAAATTTCAGAGTTGGTAGGAAAAAGAACTTTCTCAAATCTTGGGTGAATTTTATGGGATTTGAGTTGCAAGAAAAGTTAAAGTGGAACATGTTATCCTTCTTCCACAAAAGTGGAAATTGGAAAGAAGCATCATTTAAAGAATAGTGTGTACTAGAAAGCAATAAAGAGAAAAAAAGTGAAAAGCAAAAGCTCCAAAAGAACTTTGGCAACTGAATAATGAAATGTAAACTTTAATTTAACCAAACTACAAGGCAATTGAAGAAAGACAAAAGAACAAAAGCAAAAGATTTGTATAACTATCTTCATACAGGTTGAGTTCTATGATCATCAGTCCATGGCAAACTTACATTATCTGCAGAATTATGAAACTTATCCTTCTTAGACCACAGCCAAATCTTGGAAACAGAAAAACTCTCCCCTTTATTTCCAATCCTTTTCCCATAATTGTCTCCATCATTTGCAGAACTTCCATTGTGTCCACTTTTCCCTTTCACAATCCCCCTCATCAATTGACCACCACCACCACCATCTACACCATGATTTTTAGCACTATTGGGACACAATGCCACTTGCAATTCTGAATCATCCACCACATATTGAAAAGACCCCATTGAAAAACACCTCCTTGAGTCCAAACTACTGTTACTAGTCTCTCCCATTTCCCTTTTCTCATTTTCAAGAAGACCATTGTTTGTGTTCTTGAATTTGCCAAGTCTTACTGAAAACACCCTTCTTGAACTAATAGTACTATCTAAATCCTCATGTGGTTTTACACCAGGAGAAACACCAACACCAACGCCAACACTTCCATGTTCTGAAACCCCACCACCACCACATTCATCTCTTATTGAATCATCAAAGCAAAAGATTGGATTTTCAACACAAAAACCAGGTGTGAAAAGGATTCCTCTACAAAGGGGGCAAGTTGAATTTGACAACAACCATGTATCTATACAACTTATATGAAAGGCATGACTACATAAAGGGAGCAGCCTCAATTCATCTTGTTCTGAAAACTCACATAGACAAACAGCACAATCAAAAGGCTCCTTCAAACCCACAATTTCTTTATAAAGAAACACAGGGAGAGCATCAATAAAAGCCTGATCTAAACCTGAGTCATGAAGATGAAAAAGCTGTTGTAACTGCCTTTGATAGGCACCAGAATCAGACATTTCAGGGTCTCTATTAGATGAAGAAGAGGACCACCTATGTTTCATCAAATACCTAACTAACAAATGCAAAACACCAGAAATAAAGAATATGATAGCTAGTATTACTATGATAAAAAGAACAGCTGGACTAATTTTATTCCCAGATGCCGATGATGGTGGGGCAGAGGAGTCTTTCTGGGGAGATGACAGAAGATGAATATTATTCAAAAGATCATATTTTCCCCTGATTTCAGACTGAACCCAAGGCATTTTTTGGCACTAAAAAGACAATACTTTGCTCATACCTTTTCAAGAATCAGACAGTAATTTCACTTCACTTCTGCTGGTGGCATACAAAGACAAAGCCAGCTCATATATATTGAGTACTACAAGAACTAGACCCACATTTTCTTTACATTTACAAGAAACCCAAATTCAACCTCAACCCAAAACTACTCAATCAATCAAGAAAGCAAAAAGATGAAATCTTTAGCTGGATTTGTTAGAAAAAAAAACACTCCTTTTCAGCAGGAGGTTGAAATAAAAGAAATCTTGGGTAATTTCTTAACTTTTTTCAAAATGACTAAATGATGGCAACAAAAAATAGTCACTTGGGAGTTGTATTTAATTAGGTTCTAAAAAATAGGTCAAAAGAACAACCTAGACCTTTGAGGCCATTTAGTCATATTATTACTTTAATAAGTACTAACAAAGAAGGCAAGTACTTATTCCTCCGGACTCTAGAGCTATCAGATTCGAGTCTTGGAGGTAGAGGTACCTTGTTAGAAAAGGCTCGCAAATTCAAATTGGATGTAGACGTACTTCAATATAGGTACAGACAAAAACAGAGAACCAAAAGATCCTTTCTCAAAAATACAATTTTACCCTCCACCTTATTAGGTTTTTTTGTGTCTCTTCTTCTTGATGAAGGTTTTGGCAATTGAGATTGGAAAGTGTTGTTGGATGTGGAATGGTAGATGAGTGCAGCAGGGCCCAATAAAGGATTGCTGAATCAACTGGCTTGGATCTGCAATATTACATGTATAGTAGACACCCGCATGCGCGCCAGCACACACACGAACAACACACATAGAATTTTTGTGATTTTGAATTGATCTTGTATAAGCTCCTCACACTGCCTTTGGATCTTTCTCTTTTAAATACTGGGAATAGTAAAGTTGATCTTTCTGTCTTCACGAGGTAAGGATAAGATGTGAATAGATTCTTTTTTACAATATATAATTATTAAATTTACTGAATTATATTTATACGTGGTGGAATAAAAAATAAACATGTGACACCAACATAATATGATTAAGGAAATTAGTTTAGTGAAATAAACTATTCTAAGAGATGTGTTCAGAGAAGACTACCCTCGGTGATCCTCTGAGGTCGTAGAATGATTGTCATCGAGAAAAGGCGAGAACTCGTGGCTTGAAGACGAAGAGGACCCGTGTCCTGGTGAAGTGGAAAAAAGGATGAATACGTATGATGTACAAGTATCCTATCTGCAACATAGAAGTATTAGTCGACATAGCTAGCGATATTCCCACGTGAATGACAGTCATTGGTCAGAGTATTTTCTGATTCAAATGAAGTTTTTTTATTGGTCATTGTATTATCTTTGTAAATTATAAATAGTAATTTTAGCACAATTGTAAGACATATGATACTGAATAATACGATAGCAATATATTTACATTTTTATGCTCTAAATTTTCTATATTTCACTAATTTTACTTTATAACATTTACTTATTCAAGCAATTTCGAACCTAAAGGAAGATCACTTGAACATCATTGGATCCTGTGCAAACACTCGTCATTGAAGCTACACTGCTTCTAACAACTTTCTTTACTTATTTTATTATCCTTGTCTAGTTTTTACTTATATTCACGAACATATTTAACTGTTAGTAATAAAAAATAACGTATTAAATCAAGTTGTGTGTCATTGACCTTATTACAAATTCAATTGCACCATTTCTTTGGTAAACATTTGGCACCAAGTATGTGGTCAAGATAATTGTTTAACTCGTGGAAAACAAAAATTAAATCAACGAGAATGTGATCGATACACAACTGCCTAATGAGATAGAAGACCAAGCAGATCTTCGAGTTAAGTGGAAACCCCTTCGTTGAGAAAATATAAATCCAAATTTGGCTAAAGTTGATGTGTGAAGGAGGGTATGGAAGAAGGATCTAAGGAAGTGGAGTCATGAAAAGATGAAGGCTAGAAATGATTTGGATGGCCTCAAAGAAGCTTTTATACATCTCCTACTTAGCAAAAGTCCATAATGGACACTTGATTGGAGAGCTTTGAAGTTGCAAATACATTGATCCAATGACTTCTAAGTTCTAATTATTCAAGAGACAGACATGAAGATACCATCGAAAACAGTTATAAGAGATTTAAAAATGTCATTTTTTTTCAATTCGATTTGTAAGTAACTAAGAATTTCATTTCCTCAAAAATGGTTCGTATTCAAATAATTCTAATTGAAGACAATGCAAGATTATAACCATGAAAAATTAATAAATATATTATACAAAATTTCAAATAATTATTTTTTAGTTATTGTAATTGCAAAATACTCATTATTATAAAGTATCACGTTCCGTCAAACTTCATAATAGTCATAAAATTTCATCTTTAAAATTTAAAACTTCACGATAATGACGATTTTTCAATTAGAGAACTGAAAAGTGGCTAGCCCCGAGTGGATATTACAAACAAATTTGTAAACACTAGAAACACTTAAACGACGTCGTTAAGAGCATTCTACTATTAAAAACCCTGAAACAAAGTTCCCCAAACCCCTTCTTCAACTTCAGTCTATATGCTCCTGGCTTCACTACTCTGTTGGCGCCTCTTCACCCAATCCATCCGCCGTCCTCCGCCGCCGTGCAAACACTTTTCCCTCCTCCGCCGCTGCTTCTCATCTCCGCCACCAATGGGAAAGGCTGCGAAAAGTTCCGAAGCTAACTCTAGTGCATCAATCCCCAAAGACGAAAGTTATCTACAGAATGTTATTCCTAAACGTATCGCACTCTTCGAATCTATCCAGAATCAGCAACGCCTTCAACGCCTTGCACTCTCCCCTGATCCTATCAAGTAAACTCTATTTCTCACTTAATTTGTCTTAAAATGAAGAAGAATGGCAGTATCACTATTCGGAGAGTCGTTTTAACTAATTGTAGAAATTGGGGACGATGTATGAATTTACACTGCGAATTAGTACTTTGAGCTACATTTCTTTTTGACAAAGAAACAATCAATTTGATGCTCGTCCCAATTTATGTGAATGTGTTTGACTGAACATGAATTTTAAGAATAAAAGTAAGACCTTTGAATTTTGTAGTCTAAAATAAGCTAAAATTGGTGAGTTTAAAGTTAAATTGTTACTCAATGTAGAAAGAGGTCATTTTTTTTGGGTCTAACTAATGTATTTTCTTTAAAGCTAAGATTTTGAATGTGGGTTATGATCCTATTTAATTAGGATTGAGTTAGTGGATGGGACAATTAAGGAGGGAAAGAAATGGAATACCTCACCATTGGATATAGCAAAGGAGATATCGAAGAGCTTGGCTGCAAATGCGTTGATTGCGAAGGTGAACGGGGTGCTTTGGGATTTGTTGAGGCCATTGGAAGGCGATTGTAAGCTAGAGATCTTCAAATTTGAGAGTGATGAGGGCCGGGACACATTTTGGCACTCGAGTGCTCACATTCTTGGAGAGGTTTCAAGCTTTTTTCTACTGCATTGTGGTTCTTTCTTCATCATGTTGTGATTTTCAGAAATTATTATTGCTGAAATATTTTCTATGCTCATATTTACCTTTGTTTATGTTCTTTTTTTGTGGTTTTCTTAGTCGTTGGAAAGGACATTTGGATGCAAATTGTGTATTGGACCGTGTACAACAAGAGGAGAGGTATATACTAAATATTCAAGGTTTTTTTGAGAGCTTGGACATATTCTAAATCGCGAGAGTCGAGACAAATTATTTAGTATTGCGGAGTGAACGAGCCTGAATAACGGGATGAATATGGAGGATAAATATAGTCAATGGCTTAGAGGCATAGTTGATTGGTTGACTAATTAGTTCTGCGGTCCAAGTCGTGGCATGAATTTTTTACTCTCCTTACATGGCTATTGGCTCGGCAAAGTTATTAATTTCTTCCTTGGGAATCGATTAAAATGAAAATATCCAGCTAGCTAGCTGATGATACACTGAATTAGTTTCCCAAAAATAATTAACTTCAGTTGCTATTTATTGCCTGACCACTTTATTTGATAGTTGATATCCTGATCAGAACCTTGGGACAATTCTATATCCCGCCTTTTGTTGTTGCCTTCACTGCAGCCACAACATATGTTGATATTCCTGATGAAAGAGCCATCAGAAGGAAAAAGTCCATGAAGCTTTAACTTCAGTACTATAATTTGAGCTTGAAAATTTTCTGATGGACCAACTTCTAAGGAAGCAATATTCCCTGAATGAAACAAAATTAGATTAACAGTGTTTCGCTCCCTCCCTCCTCCTGGACCACAGTTTGGTGGCAGGGCTCTATGTCATTGTAGCTTATTCTGTCGTCAGTTCATATTGCTTCCGACCTGTTATGACATGTCTAAATTTCCATTGCAGGGGTTCTATTATGATGCCTTTTATGGTGATCTGGGATTAAATGAGGATCATTTTAAACGGATCAAGGAGGAGGCAGCAAAAGCTGTTTCGGTATTGCTCTTTTATCTGTCAGAACTGCCTTCAATCTGATGAACATAAAGTGCAAATGCTTGTTGCCACTTTGATTTTATCTTTCACTAGTGTTTTTTTATCTTTTTACTTTTGGAGTCTCTTTTTTGTTGTTTTAAGAAGGAATTGAATTTTTTATGGCTGAGTATCACGTTCCTCTTGTAAAAAGTTTAAGTTTTCTTGTTATATGGTTAGGAAGTTGGTAAAAAGGAAAATACATTCAAGAGATTCGAATGATTTATGTCCGTTAGGGGAGTAGGGTGAGTTTTGGGATCATAGGTGGTGTGGAAACAATAATTTGAGACTCACTTTCCCTAAGATGTATAGAATTTCTTGCCAAAAAAAGGATGTTGCTCATGGTCAATGAACACCATATGTAAATCCCTCTTCCTTTCCTGATATTTTTCCATCAGTCTCCTCACAAGATGGATGGCTTATGTGGTCAATCACCCTGGCATGAATCCAAACTGATTCTCGGAAATAGGCACACCCCTTCTCACTCTCATCTCCTCCACTCTCTCCCAAACTTTCATAGTGTGGCTTAACAACTTAATACCCTTGTAGTTGTTGCAATTTTGTATTTCACCCTTATTCTTGTACAACGGAACCATAGTACTCCACTTCCATTCCTCGGGCATCTGAGCCGTCTTAAAAATGACATTGAACAAGCTAGTCAACCACTCCAAACCTACTCTATCTGTGCTCTTCCAAAACTCCACTGGGATCTCATCTTGTCCTGTTGCTTTTCAAATGAAAAATTCATGTAAGAACAGGTTTTACTAATTGCTGAATTAAGAGAAACTCTTTAGTTAAGATAGTCATCGGAGTCTGCCCGACCCAGTGTTAGAATATTAACCAAAACAATACCACTATCTATACATGTGGTGGGCACAGCTAGACACGGTCAATTATTTGGATTGGTCTTGAATGTACCCCTACCTTAATGGAATCTTCTTTCTTCTATGATCCTTTATACATGCGTAATCAAGGATGCAACAATAATGTTGTAGCAAATTGTAGGATATAAGCGATATAAGACTGATAGGAGCTGTTAGAGATCTTTATCATCACCTAGTGAGCACCTCAACAGTTTATCTTCTCCTTTCTGCTTCGAAGCAATTGCTAAGGAGGTGCTCTTCCAGTTTGTGCAGTATTTTGTTTGATTTTCCTGCATTATATTCAACAGGCAACTAACTTTCCCTTGTTTATCAGGAGAAACAACCTTTTGAACGCATCGAAGTTTCACGGCAGCAAGCTCTTGATATGTTCTCTGATAATAGGTTTAAGGTTGGATTGCTACGATCTGTAGTCTTTATCCTCCCAGGCTTTTCCTGTGTGCAACATTTTTCAGGAAGTTCACATCTTAATTTATTTTCCCATCTTTTAATCAGGTTGAAATCATTAAGGATTTACCTGAAGATAAAACAATCACAGTATACAGATGTGGACTGTTGGTTGATCTTTGCCGTGGTCCCCATATACCGAATACATCTTTTGTTAAAGCACTAGCCTGTACAAAGGTGAGGTGCTGCATATTCTCATTGAAGAAAGAGTAAGCTTATATATGTTGATTTGATCTTTTCTGATCAATCTAATGAATGTAGGCTTCATCAGCATATTGGAGAGGAGATAAGGACCGTGAAAGCTTGCAAAGAGTTTATGGAATATCTTTTCCAGATCAGAAACAGTTGAAGGTGACTTTGAAAAACTTTTTATGGAACTGCAGACCACTTGATTTTCATATACTTCCATATCTGCATCCCTTTGGAAAAATAAAAAAGGAAAAGAAAATAGATGGAGAAAAAAGAGGAAATAATCCCTTATTTAGTGTGAGACATTTTGGCTCTCAAAATTGTTTTTGAGTGATAATATTTGACAAATGGTTTGCTCATTTTTAAAGTGCCCAATGTTGCAGTGTGGAATCCACCAAATGCATCAGATGTCACCTCTCGTGACTCGTAATTGTTACGTTTTGCCCCAACTCTTCAGAATTTGTTTTGTCTTGTTTGTTTACCAAGTTTTTTGCCTTTTTCTGATGCTTTTGCTTGTTTGTGTTTAAGTCCTCTAAAGCATGGAAAACAAGCGCATTATGCCTTTTTCTTTGGATTTTATGAAACGAGAGTAATAGGTGAATATTTTAGAACAATCTTAGGAATTTAAAGAAATCCGTTTTATTTCATCCATACTTTGGTGAGCATAGAACTTTTTTCGTAGAGAGTTGAGTAGTCTTGATTGGAGATCAAGAGTAGCTCACATAACATTGTAAGTTGTTTGATTTCTAGCTTGATGAATTAGTGAACACATATTTGATCTATCAGTAAAAGCAAAAGATGTTGAGTATTGGTGCTGTCGTGAGTAAAGAGAAAAGGGTAATAGAACTGCTTCCTGTGAGGAGTTTTTAATGAAACAATCTTTATTATAGGAATACCTAGATATGCTGGCAGAAGCAAAGAAATACGATCACAGAGAGCTGACTAAGAAGCAGGAGCTTTTCTTTTTTCACCCATTAAGGTAAACCTTGAAATTTCTTGTAGTTACCAATATAGGTGAAAAATATTTCTTCATATTTAAATGAGATTTATGTGTTTCAGCCCTGGAAGTTGCTTCTTTCTTCCACATGGTGCTCGAATTTGCAACAAACTGCTGGAATTCATAAAGAGTCAGTATTGGAAGAGAGGCTACGAGGAGGTAATTCACTTGTGCTTAAGTATATTGGTTGCAAGGACTGTTTGAAATGCAGACAGGAACAATGGAAGTTAATTTTGGACTGCACAGACTATTGGCTGGCTGAGTTCACTCTTGACATTTGCAGAAACTGTTTCCTTTTATAAAGTTGCATTTATTTCTTGATTTCATTTGAGAGGGATAGTTCCCTCCTAATTGTTACTTGTTAGTGGACTGAATTCCTTCTGACCTCTGGACAAAGAGATCCTCATTTGGTTCCTAAGTTATTCACTTACAATAAATCCTTAGATTAGACCAAAGTAGCAAGGACGCAGACACGTGGGTAATGTTGGGCACAAACCTTTGCACAAGTACACTAGTTTTAAAGAAGGGGGCACAAGTTGAATGAAACACTATTATAGATGAAGGTTGTAATACAGGCCTAAATGGAAGTTGCAAAAAGTATCAGTAACTGCAAAATTCTGAAAATAAAATAAAAATTCACATAATTTTTCTTTAAGAATATCCTAGTAGCACTGAATAACCGATATATTGGAAAGAAGTGTAGGAGGAATCAAAATATAATAGAGGGAAGGAAAAAGAGCAGCTGTTAAAACAAAGCAAAGATTGAGGGAAAAAAATCATAACTTAAGGAGGACATTGTAAATTTGGGAAACAACAAAGTGAATTAGGGGTGCCATAAAGGTGGAAGAAATTCTTTTCTTCATTGAACCAGGTTCTTTGCTTCTTCTACTTCTAGAATGAATCATGGTTGTTCTTTGAGTTCAATTTTGTGTTTTCTATCATCATTGAGCTCCAAAGATGGTCAATGTGGAACTTTGGCGGTGTGTTGGACCTTAATAATTTTTTTTCGAACTTTTTAATTACACTGGCTACAATATTTCTTGTCAGGGATTAGGCATATTGGTGTCTGAAAATCAGATACTCATTGCTTGATAAAGGGACACTTGTAATTGTAGGACTCACGGGACCTTAAATGATAAGTGCAGAAAAATAAAAAATGTGTCTTGACATGCTCGCTCCTGTATCCATGCAATATTGTCTTTGCATCAATGGTTCATATGACAAGATATTTTCTTTTCTCCTCTTGGCCTATGAGTTGCCTCCTTGTTTTCTATTTTTTTCTCCTCTTGGCCTATGAGTTGCCTCCTTGTTTTCTCTTTTTTCCTTTCTCCCTCTCCTCGATGTAGGAACTGGGGCAAAGGGCACTGTTGAGCCTCAATCCATAGAGTTATGTGTCGTTCTGTTTAGGAGTGCTTGTATTGATACGTGAGTTATGCAGGTTTGGAGTCCAAATATGTACAACATGCAATTGTGGGAAACTTCTGGTCATGCTGCAAATTACAAGGAGAACATGTTTGTGTTTGAGGTAATTTTTTGTGTACTACTAGCTGCTTTGATATTATGATGCATCTCAATGTGTTTTCCACTCTTTTTAAAACCTCTAATTTCTGGAATATAGATACTTGAAGTAGGGAGTAATATGTTGGTTAGAGGGGTACAACCCATATTTATACAAATGAGTGAGGTATAATTATGAGTATCATAGAACTCTAAAATTGGGTTCTGATTAAGTAGATGGAGTAACCTAATCTTCTAAAGGTCATACCAGAGGAAGAATAGGCATCCTTGTTTTTTTGGGAAAAAAGATTTTGGAGAATGGATCCTACCTCTGGAATTTGAACTCAAAGTCATATGAATAAACACAGGAAAAACTCCTGATGTTTTTTCTGCATATGAATTATGATGGATCAAGTTGGGTGCTATAAGACAGAGAAGTGTTTCCACTGTGCACAGCACTTCAAATAATTTCCCAAGAGATGTATTTGTAACTACTAGTCCAATTTGGTGAGCAATTTACTGAAGAATTATTACAGGCTCAAGACAAGGTAAGGTACAAAATCAAAGCAAATAGTTATAATACTTGGTTGTGAAATATGTGGTGACAAAACTTTAGTTTTCTGTGGGTTTTACACTAAAACTTATATTTCAGGTAGATATAATTTGTTCTGAATAAGCTGAAACATCTTGTTCCTTCTGTCGACTGATTCCAATTTCTTCAAATTTCTAGTATAACACGTATGGAGTATTGTAAACAGCAGAAAGTATCCATTTGTTGAAAAGGAGTAATGGAACTGTGGAGCACTTTCTGCTTAACTTCAATCTGTTTTTACTCCATTGACTACATTTTGTGTGACAGTTTTCCATCATATATAATGGTGTTTGACTGGTTATGGACTGTAAGTTGTTAAGTTGACTTATATCATATGTTAGTGATAAAGAAAAAAATAAATCGAAGTAGTTAAAAAGAGGGAAAATGTTGCGTGAAGTTAAAATGTGAATAGTCTAATGGATTTCTTGAAAGTTGTGTAAGCTACAAATGGTATGAAATATTATCGAACATTTCAAAATGGAAAGAGTACTACTTAAATTGGAAGAAAGTATTTACTAGTGGTTGAAAAAAGAGAAATCATTGCGTGAAAGTCATAATGTGAATAGTCTAATGAATTTAAGTTTTTGAAAGTTGTGAAAGTCACAAATGGTTTAAAACATTTTGCCATTTTGGAACATTTCAAAATGGAAAAGTACTATATAAATTGGAATGAAGTGCTTTTTGGGTAGCTAAAGATTGTTATATTACATACTCCCTCCGTCCATCTTTACGTGTCCATGTTTGACATGGCACACTCCATAAGAAATAATAAATAGAGGGGTAATTTTATACCACCACTTTTAATTATAAGTCATATAAATATTGAAAAATGAATAGTATTTAATAGCAAAGGTAAAATAGACACAAAATGACAAATAATCTCTTGGTTTTCCAAACTGGACAAGTATTGTTGGACATCCCAAAATAGTATAGTGGACAAGTAAAGATAGACGGAGGGAGTAGCTTTTTTGAAGTTTCCTCTTGTTCAGTTGTGTCTTAATAGGCATTATATTAGTCGCTATTTAGTTGAAGGTCTATGGCCATGTCACATGATTATAAGATTTTGAAATCAGTTTTATCAATGAAGGGCTTGAAAAGAGTTATAGATTTATGTAGGAGAGTAGGATTATTCATTTAAATTCAGCAAACATCAGTGAGTAATAGTATAATTAGAAAAAAAGAATATTTTCCTAAAATAAGGGTAAAAAAGAATAATCAATTAACTACAAAATATCTATTGATTCCAATTCTTTTCCATTTATTGAAGTGTTCTATACAAACTTTAGTAGTTCTGTTAATGTGCTTACAAATCTTGAATTGATAACTGTAGAGACATGTATGTCTCCATATATCTTACAGCTTTGTTGCTCGGACTCTTCAAATATGTCGACGGGTGCGTGTCGAATACTCCAAAAATAGTGCATTTAGGAGAATCCCGTATGGGTGCGGCAACAATTTTTGAAGAGTCCGAGCAACATAGTCTTACAGTGCTAATAAATTGACTTGCAGGCTATTTACTTTGGATAACTGATGAAAAGGATTAGGATAGAAAATGGCAGGTTGTACAGTGGAGAAAAAATTCACTTGTTTGAGATATTTAGTTCAGACAAATAATCCTGATTTGTGTTGTTTTTTTTACCCTTCTTCCTTTTTGTTGGAGGATTGTTAACATTAAAATTGGATAGGTTCTAGCCATAGTTGTAGTTTGTTGTCTTGTAAGAAGTGCTGCCTCTGGATGATCAGATTTTTCTAGCCGTAGTTTGTGTAATGTTTCTTGCTTCTTCATGCTGCAGATTGAAAAGCAAGAATTTGGGCTGAAGCCAATGAATTGCCCAGGTCATTGTTTGATATTTGATCATAGAGTTCGTTCTTACAGGGGTGAGCTTTTCCAAGAGTTACTTTTCGCCGTTCTTGCTTTTGCTTGTATGGTTTTGGTTTACTATTGTTCTGGCCTGCAGCTTATTGAAACTAAGGCATGCCTAATCTGATGTTATCATGAGAATGTAGAGGATGCTTGACCATGTGAAGTGTTGGTGCTACTAGTAACTGCAAAGCACTGTTGGCTTGCATATTATATTCATGCTAAGTCAGCTTATCAAATTTCAAAGAATCTCAGTGCACCTTTAGGGGTGAAATTTCATGGAAATTTTGTTATCTTAAAGGATGGCTGTTTAAACGTACAACATACTCACTTCAAATGTTCTTCTTTCATAAAACTCCATTGGTTCTCATTATTACTCATTAGTAACATCCTATAGCTTCTGCACCATAATTCAGATGGTGACTTTTTGTTGTCTTTATAGTACTTCTGTCTTTCTCGTTGATGTCGTTACAACTGCAAGCAACACCTTAATGGTTAACCAACAGTTCAACAATGCAGAGCTACCACTTCGTCTGGCTGACTTTGGAGTTCTACACAGGAATGAGGCCAGTGGTGCACTCACTGGCTTAACGCGTGTCAGGAGATTCCAGCAGGTATTATTGCATATTTTTATTTCCTTTATCTTTTATAGAAGATCATGTAAGTGTTTTCTTATGGAGCAATAATTGTTTGTTTCATACACGAAATTTGCCACGTGTCTTCCTGAAGAATCTGTTCCTATGAAAACCTTATTACCGACTCTGTTGCAAGACAACCTTTGATTTTTTCCCTATCACTTCGCAGGATGATGCCCACATCTTTTGCAGGGAGTCACAGGTTGGTTAAGATTTATATATGCCGTAAACCTACGTTATCAGAATACTAGCTTGACCTATATTCTTCATAATGCAGATTAAGGATGAAGTCAAGGGTGTCTTAGATTTCATTAGCTATGTGTATAAGATATTTGGTTTCACTTTTGACCTGAAGTTATCAACGGTACGACTTCTGTCTTTTGAATCATTGACCAAATTCGTTATATGCGGTTTCTGCTAAATATAGGTCGTAGATGCATTCATTGTTATAATAATCATTAGAGATAGCTGCACTTATCTAACATTCTTCACTGTTTTGTACTTGTCTGGACAGTGAAGTGCAAGTGCAATTGTACTTTCCATATTATCTTATATTGGGCTGTTCCTTGATGTGATGTCAGATGCATTTTATGAATGTTTCCACATTTTACACATATGGGGCGGTCATTTGTCTCCGTGATACCCACTCATATTTCTGACTTGCAGAGGCCTGAAAAATATCTTGGAGACTTGGAAAGTTGGGAGAAGGCTGAAGCTGCTCTTGCAGAAGCATTGGACGAGTTTGGGAAGCCATGGGAGGTTTGTTATCAATATTTTTTGTATTTTAAAAAGTTGAGTTAATGAGTTTTGTCCCTGGTACTAGTTTGGTCTTTTTTTGTGATTGAGCTAACGAAGTTTTGTCATCTTTCTAACTTTTGTATTATTCTGCATCTTTTTGATGCCATCAATGAAATTTCTTATACCTTCATAAAAGAAAACTTTTAAACATCATTTATTGTGATCCTACACCTTTTTTGTGCTTCTTTTGTATTTCTTCATTCTAATTTATATGTCGGTCCACTTAATACTGACACCATCTACTATAAATTTGTTTACAGAGTTTCACTAGTTCTAGGAATTTTATTGTCTTATATTTACTGTTTTACTGTATAAAGTAATATCTTAAACTCCTTGTGCAATCAAATAGTGTCTAATAAAATGAGACATAAGGAGTAGTTTTTTGGGTTACACAACAGAAAAAGCATGGGGGCACAATTTTTCTATGTATGGAAAAATGAAGCAGTCACCCTGTTGTGTCACTTTTTTTTGTCTATTTCTTTTTGTGATTGCTTTAATCTTCCCTTTTACTAAAAGAATCCCATACAATCAGATCAATGAAGGAGATGGAGCATTTTATGGTCCAAAAATTGATATCACTGTTTCTGATGCAATGAAAAGGAAATTCCAGTGTGCAACATTGCAGGTTAGATTTGGTCTTATTTTCCTTGGTTCATTTCCAGAAACAAGATCATTCACCTTTGAAATTTCATTACCTTCATTCTCTTAGCAAGATCTTTTGCACCAACCTGGAAATATCATCTGAATGCTTTCCTTTTCAGCTTGATTTCCAACTTCCTCAACGATTCAACCTATCATACTCAGCTGAAGATGAAAGTAAGAGGGAGAGACCAGTTATGATACATAGAGCTATACTTGGATCAGTTGAGCGCATGTTCGCTATTCTCTTGGAGCATTTCAAGGGGAAATGGCCTTTCTGGCTTAGTCCACGTCAAGCGATGGTCTGCCCTGTTTCCGACAAATCTCTGTCGTATGCATTTGAGGTAGTTACAATTACGTACTTCCTCTAACAAAATAGCATTTCATGAATTGTTGCTTCCTCTGTAGTTCATCCATTATGAAATTGCGTTAACCTTTTGCTTGTCTTTTATTCAGCTCCGGGGGCGGATACATGATGCTGGTTATTATGTTGATGTTGATACCAGTGACAGGACAATCCAGAAAAAGGTTAGTGTAATGTAGTTTATCAGATAGAATGCATGTCTGGTTCCCTCTAGTTTAAAGGTCGTTTAGCAATTTTTATATGAACGTACCATTAATTCTCAGACTCCCAGTGATATTTAGGTCTAAGGACAAAGTAACTATGATTTTCCCTGTTTGTTGGTAGAGTTTACTCCATTAGAAGGAAATAAAGGCACTATTGTGATAGCTAGTCCACAAAACCTGGAAAGTTTATGACCTTGGTCATGTTGACAAGTCTGTGCAAAGCACTATTGAAATCATTAGGATGGTCAACTTGATCTTATAATTTGTAACTGAAAAATTGTCATACTGCCCTTCAAATTTTGTCAAATCCAATGATGGTCAATTTTTATCAATTTCTCTTCTTTAAAGTGGATCTACCTGCTTCTACGGGGTGTGCCATAAGCTAAGTTTGTTTGGAGATTTTACTTGGCATAAAAGACAGATCATTCCAATAACAAACATAATGTTTTTTTAAGTCCTTGTTTTGATGTATCAACTAAAGTCCATAATGGTTACTACTTTTGTGACTGGACTGGTGGCATATTAAGGATTGACAAATACTTCTATTCTCCTGAATTTCTAAAGCTACATCTGGTTTCAGAAAGGCTACCAGAAAAGCTTACTAGTGGCCTGAAAATAAGAAAAAAAGGATGTAACATTTCATCCACAGAGTAACATTTAAATGTGGAAACTTTCTAGTATATCGGATCCTGTACTCTGAACTGCTGAAAGCATGCATGACTTAGATTGGATCACCGTGATGCTTTCAGCTTTGAAGCTATATATGCTTGCAGATCTGATAAATTTTTCTCTCAAGCAATACAAGTTTAATCTCAAATTCAAAAATTTTCTTGGCCTGCTAGAAAGAAATGCTTGTTTATGTCTGTTAATGTATATGCAGGTACGAGAGGCTCAAATGGCACAATATAACTATATTCTAGTTGTTGGAGAAGCGGAAGCCAGTAGTGGGCAGGTATCTGCACTGTTCCCCGACTTGCACTTCTAATCCCCCAACATGCACTGCTATGCATCTTTTTATAATGTGTAACTGAACAAAATGCTTTGAAATGCTTTACTTTGAGCCGAGGGTCTATCAGAAACCACCTCTCTACCTTCACAAGGTAGGTAGGTAAGCCTGCATACACACCACCCTCCCTAGATTCCATTTGTGGATTACACCGGATATGTTGTTGTAACTGAACAAAATGAGAAAGAAAAAGCATCTAATCACTTTTATCTGGCTCCATTACACTAGGTGATAATTCTAAGTTTGTACTGATAAATAAATTGGTCAAAAGCCATCATCATTTCCTTTATGTAACATTTGTATTGATCTGGATGTTTTGTGGTTCACTTGTTTGCTTTCTTGTTGTTCTCTTCTATTATTTTCTAATATATAATATGCTTGACTTTCTATAAATTACTGGTTTGTCTTTATCCAACCCCGTTTGAAAACTAGAAAGTTATGGTTAGAAAAGAGAGCATATAGTGGTCATGGACTTCTGGTGACGGAAGTTGTAAGCTTTTAGCAACAAATGTCTCTGTGATGGCACCTAGAAGGCTAGAAAGATCTTCAGAAGTCATAACACAATTGAAAGTAATTACGAATTGAACGTGAAGGACCTTGTAGAGAACTTTAAAGTATTTAATACCTTTCACATTTTGGTGGCCAATCAGCTCGCCTCCTGGCTTGACAACTCTGTGCTTTTCCTTGGCAAGATGTTTCTACTGAGACAGTGATTGACTTGCTTGAAAAAGATAACTGTATTTTTGACTGCCCCTGGGCTTTGGTATAATGGTAAGACCTCAACGGGTGATGTGTGGGTTAAGCACACACTATGGGTTCAAACCTTGACACAAACAAAATTCTGGTATTTAAGTGGAGAAAGGTGGGGGTGGGGGGGTGTTCATTTGAAATATTCTGCAACAATTTTCTTTTTTACTTTCTGTACAATAGCTCTTACTGCAGGGAGTAATGTAGTTCACCATTTATGCTCCGTTAACGGTTTTCTTGGTTTCTTTATGTAATTCTTCATGCATTCTCCACGATTTCTCATTTTAAATCTTGTAGCCAACATTCAACTGCTTTATTCTTGCTGTAAAAATCTGATCTTCCTTATATGTAAATGATGTCACAGGTGAGCGTTCGAGTGAGAAGCAAGCCTGATCATGAAGTCATGACAGTTGACGGCCTCCTCACTCACTTCAAAGATCTGGTTGCATCATTTCAGTAGAGTCGTCATTGTTTCTCTTGCATTATACCACTGAAGAAATGTAGTGCACAATCAAGGTTCAATTTTGTCTTACATTGTGTGAGAATGTAACACATGCCAACACAAGTCAATTTTTTTTTGTTCTTCAGCAATCGATAGCCATATGTATTACAACGCTAATATAGATTCAGTAAACTTTTATATTGTACCCTTATTTTTTCTCAACTTATCAGGATGGTAATTGGTCTCAGTTGTAGTTGACAGTTAAAGTATTGATTTGTGAGTTTACTTGTTTTCCCCAAATTGATTAGCAGTACTCCGCAATCATGTTTTCGTTGTACTTGATTATGTCTTGCTCTAACATTTTCCAGGAAAAAGAAACGAGATGATTTAAGATCATATGTAGTCCTCATATTTGACATATTAATCTTAAAACACTTTCCAAA
This sequence comes from Solanum appendiculatum, assembly GCA_018342035.1. Lineage (NCBI taxonomy): Eukaryota > Viridiplantae > Streptophyta > Magnoliopsida > Solanales > Solanaceae > Solanum > Solanum appendiculatum. The sequence goes on along the minus strand of JAGDQO010001072.1, from coordinate 18,147 downwards.
GAGTCTTGTTCTTTGGTGAGGCAATAATTTGAAACTCTATTGCATTATTTCATTTTCTTATTGAAATGATTATTACTACTATATACTATATATGATCATATCATATAGAAACTCTTTTTTGCCATTGCAATGCAATCAACTCCTTCAAAAAGGTTCAATTCCAAATAAATCTTTTCCAATGGTCCCCTTTGTGTATGGTTGATGCTCTTTTACCTACCACTATACTCACGTATACACTCTCTTTTACTTTTTTTCTTTTAAAAAGACTAATCATTTTCCTTATTTTCCCCATCTGAGTCTTCATTTACCTCTCCTCCCTTAGGTTCCTTTTTGCTCGGATGGTAAACAAGTTGTGAGTTTGAGTCATCAGGGACGGATAAAAATAATAATTCGACTTTGGTAAAGCTGAAGATGTTAAAATAAAAGTGGTAGTGGCAGAAGAAAGTACGTAGGGAAGGGAATATTTCCAAAATTCACCACAACACTGAGTGAAAAGGAAAAGGAAGAAACTACTATTACTTTGTTATATGTGAAGAAGAAAAAAGATCAAATTCTTCCTAACACAAATCTAATTAATAATACATTACATTAAACAAATACCCTTAATTAATGACCATCATGTCCTTCTAATATCCATTATTAGGCATGGTACTACTTACATTCAAATCATGATGATAACCATAATGTTGATAATGATAATTATGATGATGTTGACTATAAGATGACATTGAACTACTACTCTCACCACCATTATGATCTAATCTCTCATTACTATTATTATTATTATTATTATTTCGAGTTTTCTCTTCGTTATTATTATTCTCCTTCTCCTCCTCATACTCTTCTTTTGCCATTTTTTCCAACCCCAACATTTCAACATTAGGTCTATATTGGGGTTGTTGTTGGTACTCATGACAATAGGTAGAAGGTATTGAACCCCCCGTCATTCCAGCAGAAACATCTGTTGGAATGACGGAAGGTAGCTTGGAAAGAAGTGCTTCCAAGCTACTCATTGAAGGCGTGATCTTCATGTGTTGATGTTGATTGAAATGTTCGTATAATTCAGCTGGTGTTGGTGTTGGTGCTGGTAAATTAGTCTGAAAATGCCACGCGTCCTGCGACGCCCCGTATCCGTCTACCTTGAAAGGATAGGCTGAGGAAGATGGATGAGGCAATAACACTCCTGGAATGCTTTCTATGTAACTAAACTTCTTTCTTAGTAGCACCACATAGCTTAGGTCTTCAATAACCTACATAAATTAGTCGAGTCAGTAAACTTCAAAAATAAATAATTACAAAAAAAACACCTATAATATATCTTTCAAGTATGTTATAACTTATATAATGATTTTAAGTTATATAAACTGAATCTTTCTGCTAATAATGCATTTAAACCGGTTATAACATATTACTTTGTTTTTCAAATTACTATATTAGGCTTGATATCAAAAATCACATGTTGTTAAATATAGGTCCACATAACCAAACAATATAATTATTTCTTATGTTGTTAGTGCACAAATCATAAACTCTCTGATCCGTTGATTGGTCTTTAAGGGTTTTGGAGAGAGGAGAATAAAAGATATTATACCTTATGAACAGCTCCTAATTGAATGACACCTTCTCTCACAGCAATCAAAGCTATAGTCTGAAAAAATACAACAATATTTTAATTTGATACAAGTGAAATATAATATAATGTTAATTTTTTGTGCTATATACAAAATTAAGTTTAGAAACATTACCTTAATACCAGAACGAAACTGAGCTTCCCAAGTTCTAGGGTGCTATTTCAAAAAAAAAAAATGCATAAGAAAACATCTTGTTCCGAGTCGTGAGTGTATCAGAAACAATATCTCTACCTTCACAAAGCAGGAGTAAGGCTGTGTATAGTCGTATATACTACCCTACTCAGACTTCACTTGTGAGATCTCACTGAGTATGTTGTTATTGTCGTAATTATTAAACAAAAAATAATGAAGTAATTATTTATTCTTACAGAATCAGCAGAGTTATGCCATGCAGACAAGAAATTAATTTCTTGTTCATTTGGTTCTTTATAGATCCATTTATGACTATGATCTGCTGCTACTTTTCCAATAATACTGCAAAAAAATATTATAAGAAATTATATTATATATATAAAAAAAAATAAAACAACCCCAAAATAAAATTTTGCACAATTTTTTCTTTTTATTACCCTTCACCATAGTTGTAAATTTCATGTGACATCTTGAAAAATAGCTCAGGTTGAAGACCTTGATAATGTTGATATTCTCCATAATTATTATTAGAAGATGATCCTGGACATTCATTTCCATTCATCTCAGCCGTTGATGCTGAAAAATTGCAAAAACCATCTTCCCATACCAATATCCTATAGTTAAAGAAATATATTAAAAAAAATTCCATAAAAAAAGAATATAATTTGATATATGATATGAAAAAAATATTTACCAATTTCTTCTATTTCCTCTTGACCTATCATATGCTCCACCTTGGCTATCCCACCTAATTGACAAAAAAAATAAATTAGTCTGCACGTGAATCTGAATTAGTCAGATCAGTAAATTTCAGATATCGATATGATTTAATTACTTTGGAGGAGGGTAATTTCTAGGCAAGATTCTCCAAAAGACAGCATAAACCCATTGAGAGTTTTCATGAATACATAAACTTCTTAGAGAGTGTTGAAGAAGATGAGTAATAGCTAAAGAATTTAGTTGTTCTTCCATTATTTTAGAAGAATATCAAACAATTTTTTTTCTTTGTTTCTTTCTCTTCTATAAGTAGTTTATTTTTTTATAAGAAGAAGCAAAGACATAACATCCTTTAGTTGCTTTATATAAGGCCACCACCAAAGAAAATAGTATCTATCTAATTTATACCTCTTCCTTCTTTCTTCTCTCTCATAAAAAAGAGAAAAATTCTTTCCGTTTCAATTTACGTGACATTTTTAGTTGGACACAATAAAGAGGATTTTTGAGAATTATGATCTAAAATTCTCTTTATCGTTTGTGTGATCACTACAAATCATTTCATTAAGAATAAAAGTGAAATTGTTACTATTTATAGAAAACAGATATTCTGTTTGGACGAATCGATAATGGAAGGGTGTCACATAAGTTGAGAGAGATGATTTTTCATCTGGTGTCTAGTATTTGTGTTGGAGTCAGAGGCGGAGCTAGGTGAGGGTTCGGACGAATCCACTAGCTTTTTTGTAAACCTATATTTTATTAAAAAATTAAATAAATATATGTATATTAACTTGTGAACCCCTAACAAAATTGATTTAGAACCCCAAACTCCTAATCCTGGCTCCACCTCTTCACTTGGAGTCCGATTATTTTAAATCGTACCGCATAAAGTCTTATTAAAAAAAAAGCACTCCTTATCAGCAAAGATTTCATATCTGAGGTTTGAACTCAAAACCTCCCCACTAAATAATGATAATAATATGAAAGACCTTTTTTTTTATTGAAGATTATACCAAAATGAAGGGCAGAAGGCCCCACGCTTTTGCCTGCCCGGTTTCCAATACTCTTTTTTTCAAACCCCTCTATTTAAGATGATTTATTTATAGGCTTAAGATATAGTATTGACGGTGCAAATTTTTTTTTATATTATTAATCGAGACGAAATCAACATTTGAAATTTATAAAATTTCATATTTAGACTTTTAAAGTTATTAAATTTTAAAGAGAAAAGGGTCTCATATACCTTTTTATTTTGCGATTTAGTGTCGATATATTCCTTGCTATAAAATTGACTCATATATATATATTTACTATTACGTAAATGACCCAAATATACTCTTTTGATCTACCACAAATGAAAAAAATCATTTTAAATTAATATTTTAATTCTAAATAATTCATGTATAAAATACTTGATCCTTCTGATATGTAAAATTTTTGACTTCTTTGATCTAACAACTATTATTTTGATAGTCAAATTTATTATCCACTCATTTTCATATAAAATTTAGTTTTTACAAACACAAAAAATAAATTACAATATAGTCGCAAATAAATTATTTTAAAATTTTTTTCTTACTTTTTTCATTCACACTTCTTTCTTTTTATTTATCATATTTGTACACTAAAACATAAAAGAAAAAAATGAAATAAGAATAAGAAACTCAAATAGTGATAAACAAATTAAATAGATCTATAAGTGATATTTAAAACTCAAATTAGTCATTGAATTAAAGAAATAAAAAAAAGAATTTCATGAGTGAGAAAGATCAAGTATACCTCTAAACTTTGTTAGAAAGATCATATATACCCCTATATGAATTTATTTTAAAATAATAATAATAAAAAATTTAATTTAAAATTATTTTTTCATTTTCGTTATATGAAAAAGGCATACGTGATACACTTTTGTAAAGGTAGAGGTATATGTGAGTCTCTTTTGTAACGATAATGGTATATATGAGCCACTTTTATAACGAAGGGTATTTTTACTATAAATCACAAAATTAAAGAATATATCATACCCTTTTTCCAATTTTAAACTAATAATTAATAAATTTTTTAATATAAAATATAATATTTGAATCAAATTTATCATGTTCGAACAAATTTATAATCAAAACACTAGCTCTGCTTTTGAGTGTCAGTATATTTTGATATATTGCTATAAATAATTTTAAATTTGACTTATGTATACGGATAATAATCAGGTCATTGTTATATGTTTTTATACTTTTAAAAGAAAATATTATCAACGTATATAAGTTAAATTTATTATTTTATATTATCATATTATATTTTCTTATGAATAATTACTTATAATTTTCATCTAGAGTAGCTGATAATGTAGTATTTATTTATTTTTAAAAAATGCCTATAAAGATCTCTATGTCGTGAAGCCAATTTCAAACAATAATTATAGTGCTAGTCTATTTTCTCTACTATTCTACCATATTATTTCCTACTTAGATTTGAATTTTATTTATTTGTTGAATATTAATCAATGTGGAAAATAAAGTACACTTTCATAGTTTTTTTTTTATTTTTTTTTTTACATTTTATCGTTTAACCATTTTCTGCTAGATTTATACCTATTGGGACCAAATAATTAGTCTGTTCAGCATTTATTTTTTTGGAATACTATAATATTATTTCTAATATTAATAATATGCAATGCACCTATCCTATCTATAGTCGATTTTCCTTTTATTATTTTTATTAGTAATGGTAATTGGACGCAATATACATATCAACGGCGGATTTCTAGTTTCAATAAAACGTGTGATGATATTAATATATGCATATATTTTATTATTTTAAAATTTTACTCAATACGTTATTATTGTTGTTGTGTGATGATTGTAATGATCACGGTTAAAAGTATGCACTTATACAAATTAAATTCGCACATATTACCAAAAAAATGAGTAATGGGTTTAATTAGAGTGTCAAATTGATGTGTTGGGTTAAATTTGGATATGTTAAAATGGATTGAGCTAATTAATGAGTGGATCATGCTTCATTTAAAAGTTATTTGTGCCAAAACTGGGGTCATAATCCAACTCGTCAATTTTTTACTAAATTTTAATTATTTTTTTTAAAAATAATTTGTTTTACTATCTTATAAAACTTTTCCTTATATCAAGACTATATAACATATTAAATAAAAAAAATATTTTTAAAATTAATATTTAATCAGTTTCTCATGGGTCAATTTGTACATATTAGTCCGAATGGGCTGAATTAAGCATATAAAAAATGAATTGAGTCAATAAACATCTAATTGCATGATTTTCTCTTCAAATGAATTGATTGTTAATTTTCATCCTTCAAATGAGTACGTTGATCTTTAATTTTTGCCCTTCAAAATTGACCTTATACCAAGTGCGACATAAATTCTTTAAGGGCGCGGAGCATAACTTATGAAATATTATGATGTGAAAATATAAATTTACTTCTAATAAAAAAAATTATTTACCTTGAGAGACAAGTGCAAATGACCCTGTTAATAAAACAAGTAAATTATTAAACTCTCCCAAACCACATAAATTGGATGAATTATAATTTATAGCATGATTTTCCACGCCTAAATTTAATAATAGTCTATACTTGATGATTTTGAAATATTTAATTTTACCTCTATTAATAGAAATTGGTCTCAATCAACATTTAAAAATTGCTCAAGTTTGTCACATATTAGGCCGTTGAAGTCAATAATCACATTGCCAAAAAAACTAAACGTGATGGAGTTTTAATGTCAAAGTTAAGAACCAAATAAAATAGCAACACACTTGTTCATGTGTAACACAATTTCAAATTGAGCATGTGCTGCACAACTGTTTTTCTATCGTGATAAAACGAGAGAAGTATTGAAAATATTTCTGAACTTAACGTTAATTGTTAGTTTTATTTTTGAATTATTGACAATATTAAAAACACTCCTTTACTTGACTAACTAAATTTAGACCCACCCTCGATCTATCATATGACATAGCAAGTGGTCTCAAACTCTTGTAGGAGCATGAAACTCTTAATAAAAAGCCGAGAGAAGTGCAGAAAACACTCCTAAACTAGGCGAGAATTTAGGAGTGTGTTTCACTCATGTTGCAAGATCGGAGGTGTATTTAAGTTAAGTTAGTCAAGTAAAATGATATTTTTAAGATTTTCAATAATTTGAAGATGAAACTAATAATTCGTGTCGAGTTTAAATATTTAACTTATAAATATATTATCAACAACTACTAATTGTACTTATCTATTTAGGCCACTACGTACAAAAAAAAAATTAAATAGAAATTTACTACGAAATTCATCGTTCTCATGACCCCTTTTGATATCTTCTCATATAAGAGTATATTTGAGGAGAGATCTCATCCAAGCTAATTTGTTGCGAAATAACTTGTATCTATTTTGAAAATTCGTTGCTAAATATAGTTACTATTGAAATTTTTGTTGCTTGATATACGGAAGTTATCAATTGCTAGTTAATTTTTATTTTGTAATAGATGATCCGATAATATAATAGTTCTTGCGAGTTAATTTTAGAATGAAAAATACATGTCCAACGTGTCTAGAAACCTAACACGATAAAGCTCGTGCATTTGCCTAAATAATTCAATCTCAAAAACAAGTAAAAAAGTCTAAGTGAACAGCCTAACAAACTTACTCAATTTCCAAAACCAAGGAAATAAAAGAGCCAATTGATGTACATTAATTTCCACCTATAGACTTACGGTTCGTTTGGTATAATGGACAAACATACAAATGGTTAAGTGATAAAAAAATTAATATTGTTTTATCCTTTATTTGATTATTAATTTTAAGATAAGTCATATCACGATTAGCATGAACGGAGCTATTTTAGGCGAACGGTGGTATGTATGTTAAATTTACACACATATTCTTAATATAACTGAGAAGAAAATTTGCACACCATTCGCCAAAATTCTGTTTCTGCGACTGTCGATTAATAATTAGTACCAAGATAAGTTATTCCTGCCAAATGACAAAATAATAGTATCAGAATTAGTTATCTCGGGATAAAATAATGAAAATAACAAACATACCCCATAGTTCCCCTCAAACTCGTTTTCTACTAAATAAGGTGAAAATATATTTTTATAAACAAATAACTTCTTCTTAAAAATTGTGCAAATATTATTTTTAATATAACAAACCAAACAATTAATAAAAAATAATATCAAGATAACTAATTTCAGCCAAAATTTTAAACCAAACGACCCCGATAGTACCAAAAATTGAGGTACTATACATGGTAATAAGGGTATACATGAGTTATTTTTGTAACAATAAAGATATATATGAGTCACTTTTGTAACAAGAGATATATCAGCTCTAAATGACAGAATTAAAAAATATATCAAGCCTTGTTATAACAAACCAAATAGTCTATAAAAAATAAACCTTATGACCCCATAGTATTAAAAATTGATATAAATCATTACATTGGGTAATAAAAAGATGTACGTATAGATAGAAAAAAGTTAGGATAATAAATCCAATGGTCTCGTGACATATGTGTGTCATGAATGCATCTGTTTTCTTTGACCAATTCCAATCTTATTTTCTTTTTTCAGACTACTGTTCATTACATTAATAACTCCATACATAATTTCATCTTCTTCTTCTTTTCTGTATTTCTTGTGGTCCAAAACACAGAAGGGAGCAACAAATTTTATGTACAAATCCAAATGCAATAATACAAAGACACATGCATGTTTCAATATATATATATATGACTGACATGATAATAATTTATTTATTTATTGCAATTTTAGAATTTTTGTTCTTACAATTTTTGAAATTGTATATATATGTTAATGTTACCTTTTGTTTCAAATATTAATTATTTTGGCAAATTGAATTTGTTTTAAAAAGTTGATATATTGAAAAGAAGAAGAAGAAATCTTTATAATTTATTGTTTCTTTTTTTCTTTAGGGGATTAATTATTGTTGAATATCGAGTTTTAGTCGCGGATTATTCATATGGACTGATTCAATCTATTTATAGGAGATAAATTTGGAAGAAGTTGTTACGGGATCAACGAAGCATGTACTTGTTCAGTAATTATGACGGTTAACCAGGATCTCTTTCCTCCTCCTTTTTTTGCTTACTTGTAGGGTTGGGAACCCCACGAGGGGGAAGGAGTTGACTGAACATCTTCGTCATTGACAGAAATTTCGCTCGCATCTTATCTCCAATTTTTGTTCACTCTAGATGATCGTATTGGGTGAATTCTAACCTTGTATGATCGTATCAGGTGAGCACCAACCCCCACAAAGGGGAAAGGAGTCGACTGAACATCTTCGTCATTGACACGAATTTCGCTCGCATCTGATCTCCAATTTTTGTTCACTTTAAATGATCGTATTGGGTGAATTGTGACTTTGTACGATCGTATCAAGTGAGCACCAACCCCCACAAAGGGGGAAGGAGTCGACTGAAGATCTCCGTCATTGACACGAATTTTGCTCGCATCTGATCCCCAATTTTTGTTCACTTTAGATGATCGTATTGGATGAATTGTGACCTTGTACGATCGTATCAAGTGAGCAACAATCACTTCGTCACAAAATATCAATTATTTATGAGCTAACAGGTCGCACTTCAACCAAATATACTATAAAGAGACCTCTGAAAACCAAAAGTATTAAAGGAAGGGTCATAGGAATAAGCACATCATGACATCATAATATACGATATCTCGCCCAAATGAATTAATCGGTACTAGAAATGTTAGAAAAAGTGAATGAAAAAGGAGTAATAAAAAAAGTTATTTAACTCCAAAAAAATTATCCTACTTTAGGGTGTGTTTGTACGAAGGAAAATAAGAGAATTTTTTTTGTGTGTGTTTGGTAGGTAATTAAGCAAAAAATATTATCCTAAAAATATTTGGATATGATTATACAAATACTATGGAGGGTTGGGATAGGAAGATAGGGGTATGAAATGGTAGCGATGAGTGCTATGGGGAGTGAGGGTGAAGTAAGGTGCGTTGGAGACGAAGAGAACACAATCAATATGAAATATCATTAGTAGACTATTTCTCTGCTTTCATTATGAAAGTTATTTTCTTCATTTTCGAAGGAACTTATCTTTCTACAGAAAATATTTAATCAATCAAACATAAAAAAAAATTAAAAAATTTTTTTCTTCTTACCAATCCTCTTCTTCAAATTTAATTTGTGAAATAAAACTTTGTAAAGAAAATAGGGTAGTTAAATAAATTTTTGTTTTCAAGAGAGACAAAGTGGACTTGAGGCAGCTTTTTCTTGGTGATTTCAACTACTATTATTTTACTGTTGTGTACAGTACACACAATCTTTATTTTTATAATTGAATTATTCTTACAATTACTAGTTTACTACTAATACTTAGACAAATACATTATAAATAAGATCATTATTAAACATCTTTTTCCTTCAAAAACCTTAAAGACGAATAATATGGCCTAGAGTTAACACTCCTTCGGTCCTACATTAATCATCATGTTTCGTTTTTTAAAAGTCAACTCCTAATTGTCAAGAGAAAATAGTTATAACTACTGTAATATATCTTTCATAGAATTTTCAAATATCTAAATTTTAATTGTTAAAATATTAAGTTAATCTAATTCAATTTAGCTTAGTAAATTAGTTCGATCAACTTTCGAAAAGTGAAACATAACAACTAATTTGAGACGTAGAGTACTATCTAGGATTTTAAACCCCTGTTAATACTTATAGAATTCTTTAAATTCCACAGAACTGAATATTATTATCGTACGTACAATAACTCAAAACAATGAACACTCGAAACGGTTTTGCAGTTATCATTTATTATTACATATATATAATTTTTGTTATAATACACAACAGTACTGTACTGTGTAGTTTTATACCTAACACTTCACACATCACTGACATAAAATACAAAATGTACGTATCTATATATAAATGTGACAAAAAAATTATATATGGACTAGATGAAATATATTATCCTAACTGTACTTTCGTTCTAGTTTCTTCCTCGCATTTTCTTAAATTAAATATATATAATAATATATGTGGCAGAAAAATTATATATGGATAAAAGTTTAGGATTACACTAGATTGATGATTAGCATTAAAAAAATAATAATAGAACTATGTACCTACGTGTATGGGGTAAAAATGAACAAGACATAGAAATAAGTAGTACCTTACCTTTTTGTGATAGGGCATCTAAATTTATTTATTCACTAGCATTATACTCAAATTTTATAGTTTCAAGTTTCATAGTCCTAAAATACCAAAGTTTCAATTCACTTATTTATTTCTCTATTTTTATTAGATTCTTTACTTGTTAGTAAATATAGATTATCAAAGCAAACTAATATAAATTTTTTGTTGTTTGGTCATTTCAATTCAAGTGTTCTATATCGATGTTTATAAATTTAATTGTATCAATTTAAGAGTAATCACTACGATAAATCTTTACAATATAAAATAATTAATTTCAACCAGCTTAGATCTAGGCATGCATAATTGAGTTGAGTCGAGTGATATATTTAGTTATGATTGTTGAATTGTATTATTATCTAATCTAAAAATCTAAATTGTGAACACAAGCTAATCTTTTTCAAGGTCTCACACACACACATACTTAATTGTTTAATTCAAAATTTTGACCCAAAATTTTTCCTTCATATGTGGCCGCACACAGTGAAGTATGAACCGCACATGTAACGCACATTGAAGAAATTAAAGACACATCTTATCAGTACATTAATTTGAATTTATTGTAGAAGTGCGAATCGCACAACCCAAACAATGAAGTTTCTAACTTTTTGTTTTGAAAGTGTTATTCATATGCGGACCACACTTGTTCTGCTGCTTTTGAACAATTGCAATTTTTCTATATATTTGCTTCTTTTCTGAAGCAAGTCTTGTTGGTAACAAATATCTAATTCTTTCTTAGATATTGAGTACGAATTTTCTAATTAAATTTTCTACTTTAACTCTTCTTCAAAACTCACGTATAATTTGTAGTTATTGAGTTAGTTCAAAGCGCAGCATAATTTAAGATATCACTATTCGTTGATGAAGTAAATCGTTTTATTTTGGAAGAACATATTTCATAACTTCAAAAACTTGAGAATAATCATTTTTTTAAGAACACATTGTAAATTCAGTAAACTCGATTTGTGAACAATGCTTACTATTCATATTTTATTGAATACGAGTCCTAAATATCATTAATCATTAACATATACATGTGACATCTAGCTTCTAGAAATCCAACACTTCATTATTTTATTGTACTTGTTATATCATAAGTTGCTTTCAATTTCTACCAAGCTGACAATTACGTGAGAGTAAAATTTGACAAGTCTTTTCCCTGACCCTTCAATTCAGAAATTTAGTAGTAGTACTTACCTTCATTATTAAAGCAATATGAGTAGAAATAGTATTGGAAATAATTAATAGAATACAATTTTTTTAATAACATTTTCAAAATAGTTGTATTAGTTGTCAATATTACTAAAAATGTCTGTCGCAAAATACTTATCAATTAATAAAATTAAAATAGATTAATTAACTTTTTATTTTGCTCTTTAAACTAACTATTTTGAAAGTAAATAATAATTGGGAGTATGTTTTACTCCTATAAATACACAAAGCTACGGAGGAAAAAAGGTAAACGATTGATAGTTAAGATGTGCTTCGATAAATATTTGGTGATAATTTAGATAAAAAATGTCTCAACTTGATAATTAATTATTAAGGTATGGAACTAAAAAATCAGAGATGTTTTAAGTGTGTTTTTGAACCTTCACTCTTAATTTTTAAAATTTTCACTTATTTTTTTTTAGGTGAAATTAATTACTGAAAAATAATAATCCAACCTGCCATAAATTCATATACGCTAAATTCAAAACTAAAACGATTTATATTTAATTCACAACTTATGTATTTTCTCTATTTATTACTAACTTTTTTCTTTTTCTTTTCTAACAAGCATATTTTCAGTATTATTTTTCTCCTAGGAGTACGTACCTTAAGTCTTTTTTCTTTTCTTTTTATCAATAAATGATTACTACATAAATATAATAAAAGTTTTTTTGACCATCCTTTTCATGATAGCGACTTACATTTACATTAAATTTTCTTTTGGCACTTTCTAAATTTAATTTCTATTTTTAAAAGAGTGTGGGGTATGTATAATTTTGTGTTGCTTGTGCATGAATGTACGTAAAACTGAAATAAATACTGATCTCTTTCTTCATTTTAATTTGTTTATCTTATATTTTTTTAGTTTGTTTAAAAAATATATATATTTAATAATTTTTTAATTTTAACTTTTTACATGATATGTTTAAGTCATAATATTACAAAATTTGAAATTTTTTTATTTTTTAAAACTTTATATTGTGGTCAATAAAGTGATTGAGAATCCTAAGGTCTCAAGTTCAAAACTTATACTAGGTGATTCTTCCTATCTATTCTAATTTTGATGGACAAAGTTATATTATACTTATTACTGACTTGTTACAGGTGAAAAGTGACAGATATCCCATAAAATTAATCGAAGTTTAAGTTGAGTGTATTGGAACAGAGTTCTGAGAGAGTGATGCAAGGAAGAGAGTATTTGTTTGGGATAAATGAAATTGTATTTATTGATGGATAGTGATGGTGTTAGTGATGGCTCTCTACTCTTGTGGGGACTCTTTTTTCTTTTGGAATTCTTTTTTATACAAAAATAATAAAATAAAAAAATCCGCTGTTTCTTCTGTATGACACACTAGTCAAGAGAATCGATATTTAATTTCCTCTTTAAAAACAAAAGTACTATTCTATATAATTATTTTATTTTACATTTGGTAAGAAGTATTCTTTTTGTTTCGAGAATCAAACAATTTAAATTTGATCATAAATTTAGAAATGAAAATTTTAAGTTTTTTAAAATAAAATTTATACATTGAAAATTATGTAAAAATTACTATAAGTCACAATAATTGATAATTCATAATATATAAAAGATATTTTTAAAAATTATGATCAAAGATAGAATTGTTTAAATCTTAAAGTCCAAAAAGTACTATATAAATTGAGAAGGAAAAAATATTATTTAGTTTCAAGATTATTTGATTCTCGACCCCTACTGATCACAAGGCTAAAACAAGTCATTCATAATCGCGTGAAGTGCAAACAAATTACTTAATTTTAATATAAATGATGGGACAAATTATCCTAGATCTTAAGTGGGAGAAATTAATTTTATTTAATATGTTTGTTTATTCTATCCACCAATCAAATGAATCCTTAGTATGGTATATGTTGTGGTATAAAAGATTGTTGACACTATCATTTAAAAGATAATTAATTTTTTATTTTAATTTTCTCAACTAAAAAGCATGGGAACTTTTCATGTTTAGATATTTAATTTTAAATTTTACTTTTAGATGAATATTTTATAGCTACATAAATATTTAAAATAAAGATTATACAATAAATATTTTAAAAAAATTCTTTCTTTCATAATTTTTTTCTAATTAAACATGTCACATAAGTTGGTACATATTAATTGTAAGTAATTGTCTGTTAAATATCTTAGTAGTACGTAACATATTAGAGTCCGGAGCCAAAAGAGCCACTTTTTTCTTTCAAAATGCATAAACGGCCTATCTATTTTTTTTCTAAACCAAAAGGGAGAAATCGCTCCTGAGGGAGCGATATCCTTCCAACATAGTAATGCCGTTACCTCCGCGTTAAAAGAAAATCGCTGCTCCGACAGCGATTCATTTTTTTAAAAAAATTACTAATATCGCTGCCACAACAACGATTTTTTGTAATTTATTTTTTATTTTTTAAACTAAAAACGCTGCAATTGCAGCGATTTAATTTTTTTTTTTTAAAGGAATCGCTGCACCAGCAGCGATTTCCAACCCAATTTTTTTTAAATTTGTTTTTAAAAATAAAATAAAATTTGTAAGTACTTTGTAAAGGAATCGCTGCATGTTACTTCTTTTTATTATTTTTTTAAAATTATTTTCTCAACTTCCTATTTTCCTTTTTACCAACATATATATTTTTCCCGATACAATTTTTTTTTTAAAAATAATCGCTGCTTTGGCAGCGATCTTCATAAAAAATATATATATTTTTAAAATCGCTTTTGAGACAGCGATTTCATATGAAAAAATTGGCTTATATATTCATGGCTTTGCACAAATCAATCATTCTTCTTAGTCAAAAATTCAATCGCCTTATTGAACAAATGAACTATTTTAAACAAATGATAAAAGCTAAATTTTTTAATAAGGCGATTGAATTTTTGACTAAGAAGAATGATTGATTTGTGCAAAGCCATGAATATATAAGCCAATTTTTTCATATGAAATCGCTGTCTTAGAAGCGATTTAAAAATATATATATATATATATATATTTTAAGAAGATCGCTGCCAAAGCAGTGATTTTTTTTAAAAAAAAATCGTATTGGAAAAAATATATATGTTGGTAAAAAGGAAAATAGGAAGTTGAGAAAATAATTTTTTTAAAAAATAAAAATAAGTAAAAATCGCTGCATGTTCAGCCATTCCTTTACAAAATACTTACAAAAATTAATTTTTTTTTAAAAACATATTTTTTTTTAAAAAGGGTTGGAAATCGCTGTTGGTGCAGCGATTCCTTTAAAAAATATATTTTAAATTGCTGCAAGTGCAGCGTTTTTAGTTTTTTTAAAAAAAAATTACAAATTTTTTTTGTTGTGGCAGCGATATTAGTAATTTTTTTTTATAAAGGAATCGCTGCCGAAGCAGCGATTTTCTTTTAACACTTAGGTAACGGCATTACTATGTTGAAAGGATATCGCTCCCTCAGGAGCGATTTGTCCCTTTTGGTTTAGAAAAAAATAGATAGGCCGTTTATGCATTTTGAAAGAAAAAAATAGCTCTTTTAGCTCCGGACTCTAACATATTACTCCCTCCCTCCTAAATTAGTAGTTACATTTTTCTTCTCGATTGTCACTTTAACTAATTAATCTTTGAAACTATAAATTAGATTAGATTAACCGATCAAATATCTTAAATTTAAAATTTAGATATTAAAAAACTATACGAGACAAATTTATTATTTTAGTTATGGTAGAGGAGAGAGAAGAATTTGGTGAAGATATAAACAAACATAGTGTGGAATGCCCCATCCCTTTCCTACATGTAAAGGAAAGTGGAATCTCTGCTATTCCCATCCTTCCCAATGTTTTATGTCTCTTTTTTTTCAAAAAATAAAAAATAAAAAAATAAAACTAAAATTAAAAAAATTATTTTCTTTCACCATTTCAGTATCTAAAAAAGTTAGTGACCCCAAAAGCTTACTTCTACTACTAAGGAAATTAAATTTCTCTATATATATATATATACTACATGGTCACCTAATTTCTTCTATCCTCTTTTTATTTTATTTTTAGTAATATTTCTAAATTTTCTTTAATTGGGAAAGGTGATTTTTTAATTAATATAATTATTTAATTGTACTTATGGTACAAGAAACTATAAAAGTCTTTGATGTTGATATTTTAAAATATTTTTTTATTGATTTTTTGATGTCTGTACCCATATTGAAGCCCAAATAAATTTAGATTCGCGTCAGAAAATCTCACATTGGGGGTTACGTCCTAACAAAGGCAACTATTTCGTATCTAGGAAGACTGAAATCAAAGACCTCTGATTAAGGATGAAAGAGTACTTATCACTTCACAACAATCTTTGTCTGTAATGTTGAGACGAAAGAATGATGATATTATTAATTAATTATGAGACAATATAACATGATATATCTTATAATGCACTGCACAAAGGAAACAAATCTTGATATTCAATTTTGCTTTTTTCTAGGCATAGGATTCGGAATGTTTGACCTGATGAAAGTAAATCATTATTTAATTAATTAATTGAAAACGTTTACTTTACTAGTACTTGCACATTAATCATAATTTTACAAAGAAAAGAAACTTTATATTATAGTATGATTTATATAATTAAAAAAAGAGTAGCCACCCTAGCACTTACAGGTCAAATGTTATAAATTTCAGTGATTCTTGAATTGATAGAACGTCGTCTGTTATAGTTAATTAAAAAAATAAATGAAGAAATCTAAGGTTTTTACAATTTCCACTATGATCTTGTGATTCTTAGGACCTTCCATAATCAGAAACCTAAAAATATTATACAATGTAGTTCTTCATATATCCACCATGCAAACGTGCATGGGATATTAATGCAATGCAGTCCTTCCATGTATTTCTTATTGCTTCATTAGGTATTAGGTGGACACTTGATCATGTTTTACTTTGAAATTTGAAAAAAGTATTTTTCTTTTTCATAGTAAAAAAATGATATTTAAAAATAGAAATTGTTTTTTTGTGTGTGTAATTTGGAATGAAAAAACATAATGAAAACACCTTTTTAGTTTATTATTTTTCAAATTCATGAAAATTTCGAAATTCAACTTGTTTGACTTTTGTGAGTAATTTGGAGTCATAAAAGTGAAGCACCTTTTTATTGTTTTCCAAATTTTCGAAAATTTTGGAATTTAAGAAACTTCAAGTTGAATTCTAGAATTTTATGATCAAGCGTATTTTCTGGAGTTCAGTTCTAGAAAAAAGTGCATTTTTATGGCCAAACGTCTCTGATATGTATATTCATGTCTGGAGCGGAATTAAGATTTAAAGTTTATGAATTCTGAATTTACTATCATATTTCATAGCTCATTGTAATTATTGAATTCAAAATGAAATATTTCTATATATTTAGTGAATTTTTTAATACAACTACAGGGCAAATACAAATCTAGATAGAAGCAAGAACAGGGTTCATCCGAATCCCCTTCATCGATAAATAACATTATGTATACTAAGGGTAAAAGAAATTTAAATTGGAAGAACTACCTAATTACACGAACGTTTCCTATCATATTCACTAATTCTCTACATAGTTTGAAATAATTAAATATTGTCTCACTAATTAATAATTTTATACCAGATATCAAGTCAGATACACCTAGATACATGTATTTTGCTATTAAATACACTCCATACAGGGAGAGAGGCAAGTAAAATAAGAGGGAGGCGAGCGAAAAAGTTAGTATATCCTAGATACATGTATCTATATATGAGATTACAGATACATAAGGAGAGATGCAAGCGAGAGAAGGAGAGAGGCGAGCGATAAAGAAGAGAGATGAGCGATAGAATCACGTATGGCCCAAATACATGCGAATATATATATAATTCACTTGAATTCAATGTATCTGAAACAAATTACACCTAATTTTGATCAATGTATATGACATACATATTTTTGGACATGCCAGATATATGTATATTTGGGGACCAAAATCTGACAGACATGATAATTTTGAAAACTCAAAAGAAAGCATGTAATTAGTATTATAGCTTTGCCTCCTATTTAGGTCTAAAAATCTACTTATTCAAAGTTTGTTATCAATGGAAGGGCCCATATGAGTCATGAGTTGACATATTACACATTTCACACAATGGTACAACTATTAGTGCGTAACAACGTAAAACTTTATAAAAACGCCATTAGCTTAATCTAGTCGATTATAACATGTTACTTACATTATTCTTAGATGTCAATTGATATTCCTTAGTTGAAAAATTGTACCGC